>PVIJ01001108.1:0-15849 GCA_004024925.1 Scalopus aquaticus | reverse complement strand
ATCACCAACTATGCTTGGTACAGGGCCATGACCACCAGAACTTTGCAGATTTGGGGGCAGGAGAGTCACATTATTCATTACATGATAGGCTACAGCAGACTCTTCTTCAGTAATGAGAACAGCACAGGCTTTGAAATGGAAGAACAGGGCCTCCCTGGTGGCACAACAGGTTAAGCACAGCACTATGAAGCTATCCAGAGCCACTGCAGCACAAGTTCGATACCCTGGCAGTTCGATACCCCCATTTTATAGCTGAGGAAACTGACATCCAGAGAAGCTAAGTACTTGTCCAAATTCACTCAGTCAATAAGTGGTAGAACTGAAGTTTCAGGTTTAGCACCTGGAGCCATCATATATCCTCTTAGTCACCTACCATATCACAATTTTACAAGAGAATCCAATAAGAACAAAGCAAATCTGACCTTCTACTTTAGAGCCATTTAGATTTACATTTAAGTTTCAACACGATCCCAATAAGTTAAAATAGCACATCTACAATTACCCACGAAATGTTGTGTTCTCAGGCATGAACCCTGTGTAAGCACTTCTTCCAGAAGCAAGAACCCAGAAGAGCCAAACCCAAGGTTGTGTAGGCCAAAACCAAGGGTTCCTGGAAGAGCATATCTAATTGAGGTTCCAAATCCTAACATTTGCAAACTTTTCAGTTGTGACTATTCTGCAGCAGAGGAACAGAGTAGGGAGGTGGGTGTTTTACAAGTATACCCTCCCTTCTGGTAGTCAAAGATAATCAACTGATTCCCCCAGTAAGAAGTGTATTCTGTTGTATTTATGCTTTCAATTACACAGATGTGGAAAAAAAATTTATTTGGGGGACTTTCTTGATTTTCTTGCTCATTCCAGCTCCTGAATACTTCCTCTTTCCCTAACTGCAAGAAACTAGATCTTTCTGCTTAGTGGAGATGTGTGCATGCATGCGTGCGTGCGTGTGTGCGTGTGTGTGTGTGTGTGTGTGTGTGCATGTGCGTGTGCACGCCCATGTGCTTGTCTTTGAGGAGGTGGGTCGGGTAGACAGGGATGGAACAGCACTCTGAACAATCATGGACCACCAGATAAAATGTCCTTGATCTGATAGGTTTGCTTCAAAACATCAAACTACATCACTCAACAATCCAGCAGCCTCCAGCTGATGGATTTGCAGAAGTGCTCAAGGATAATTGGCATTTTAATGGGAAAATGTCATGTTCCCAAGTGTCAGAATAGCAATAAGATACCCCAAGGGCCATTAACACAGTTCTTGGGTAATTAAAGTCGCTCACCCATCAGTCTTGGTCTCAGAACATATCCCATGTTTGCAGCAGGGCTTCTGGGGATGCCCAATTCTCACAAATCACTAAATTGCAACTCTGATGATCAAATGGCTCTTCCCATTCAAACACAAGCATGTGAAAGGTATGGAGGAGCGGGTGTGCTTCTGTCTGTCACTGTCTCTCTTAGTCTTGCCTCCAGACAGCGTTGGGCTCTGGTGAGAACTTTGAAAGTCACAGGGGTAGAAGGAATAATCCTTGTATCTGCGAATATTCTGGTGTCAACTTACTAAGGTCACATTTCAAAAGAGTATTTTGAGCCAATGCAACCACCATTTACTGACTTGATGAGTAGGGCTGAGCAACACTTGAACCTGATTCACCCCCTTCGCCTGGCACTCTGGTCTCTGCACAACAGAATGTGCTGATCTTTGCTAATGTTTGATGAACATTTGTTATGGCCCAAGCATTACCTTGTTCCATCTTGACAACTATTATTACCCATACAGATGAGGAAGGAGAGGTTGAGAGAGGGAAGGTGGTTTGTCCACGTCTGCATGGGAAATAAAAATCAACCTCAGGGGCTTCCCTGGTGGCGCAGCGGGTTAAGCGCAGCACTGTGGAACTGTCAGCGGTGGCGCGAGTTCGATGCTCGGCCAGGGAGATTCCCACATGGCACAGCAGACCTCTCCTGCCTCACCCGCTGCTCCCCTCAGCAGTGTACTTCAGTCAATCTGCCTATTCTGCTTCCCACTTTGTCTCTAGTGAATCCTCTCACCACCCCACACCTCTGGCCTGAACCCCAGCTTGTATGCATAAATAAATAAATCTTAAAAAAAAAATCAACCCCAGATTCTATGAACCCAGACTCACAGTGTTAACCATTGACACTACCCTCTCTCAATCACTTTTCAAAATTTGTAATTTTTAATTCCTAGGAAATAATTTTTAATTCTCGTTTCAGCCAAAGTTACTTCCCACCACTATCTTGGGAGCATAACATAGGGTTCAGATTAAAGTGTGAGGCTAGACAGACAACAGACATTCATTTCTCACATTTCTGGTGGTGGGATTTCTGGTTCAAGATCAAGCCACTAACAGCTGATGAGGGCCCGTTCTTGGGTGATAGATGATCAGTTTTTCACTCTGGGGTCTCTTTTTTAAAGGCACTAATTCGTGAGGGCTCCGCCCTCTTGACCTCATCACCTCCCAAACCTCACTCCCTTATACCATCACCTTGGGGATTAAGATGTCAACACAGGAATTTGGCGGGGGTGTGTGGATATAAACATTCTGTCATGACAGCTGGTCTGATGGGATGATGTTCCCTGTAGCCCAGAAGTGATAGTCTTCAGTAAAAGAAATGTGAGGTTCAGGGTTCTGACAGCAATCAGATGACTCACTCAAACAGGGTTAACTTGTGGACTATTTAATAAAGGTGCTCTTTCAAGCTGAGGCCAGAGTTTAAATAAACCAAGAAGTGATAGGAGAAGATTCCAAGTCGGCAATAGTCAGAGCTGTTACCTCCCATAGATATGAAAGGAAATATGAGCAGTGATTTCAGGTCCCCAAAGCAGGTGCTGTGTGGAGATGGCAGCTGATGGGAACCTTGGTGAACTGGCAGAGATGAGGCAGGAGAGGGGCTGGGTAAATCTCCCAACCTCATTCTCCCCCCTTCTGTTCTCCTGCCAATGCCTGCCATTGGCCAAACCCAACCAAAACCAGAAGTGCATGGGAGCCCTGTTCATAAGGATGCACTTCACGGGGCAGCCTCCCCAGGCAGGCAGCGGACCAGGATAGAGTCAGGTCTGGAGTGGGACATGCAGAGTGACAAGATGGAGACATGTGAACAGGACACCACGTGGAATGAACGTGTGATTTGTTTCCTAAGAGTGAGATGTTGGGGAAAACAGTTACTCCACTACTTGTTTGCTTTATTTCGTGACTGGATTTTCTGTTGTTGCTTATTGCTTTAGATGAGGAGAATCTTGGCTTCCTTCTGCCCCTTCATTTATTCATTCACAGAGGATGAATTACTTGAATAGTAAGGTTGGGACAGTCCAGGCATGAAAGTCCAGTCCCCTTCTCAGCTGACCTTTTGGGGATCCACTGAGCTACAAAGAGTGTATCTTAAGATCTGTTTTCAGTCATGCAGGCATAGTAATAAAGCCATGCCTCTGAGAAGGTCTGTGATTTTCCAGTGTTAATGGAGACTGGCTAAGTAAATACATCAAATTTTGAGACACTGCATCAACAGGTCCTTTGGCCAGATCTAAATACATCTTCTGACTTCATTTTATTTGAAATAAAACTGTATTTTGATCACAACCCATGACCCATCTTGGTCATGGCTCAGTTTCTAATCTAAAGTAGAAAAAAATGAAAGCTCAAAAATAGCCACTAAGATTCAAAGTTAAGTACAAAGACGTATCAAAGAGGTAGCAAACACAAGTCTCAGTGGCTTACTAAGAAACAAGAGAACTGGTCTACACTGTGCGTCAACACTTCAACTTCTACCTTTCCCCCGTCCACATCAGCTTTTGGCTTTGGAGTTGTCTCTTACTGGTGGGAACCTAGGGGGCAATGTTGCTACATGTCTCATTACTCCCCATGGAGAACAGAAGAAGGTCACCCTTTTATCCCAAAAGCCAAGTAGAGGGCATCCCCCAAAAAAAATCACCAAAAATTTGGGTAGGAAAAAAAGAAGAATCAAAATATTCAAAAGAGAGATCATAGAGCAATAGTAGGTCACATAGATGCCAAGGAATATGGCTGGATTTGGGCTACTTACCACTAACTCACCTGAGGGATTATCCCAACACCATGGATGAAAGTTGAAGAGTGATCAAGGTAACCATTTTTGTGTAACAAGCTACCCCCAAATTTAAGGCTTAAAGCAATAAGCAAGAGGGCAATCTAGAATAGTTAGACCTCTTGGGTGGCGGTTCAGGGCTTTTGGGAAATGTGCCAGGTTACCCTGGTGGCAACTACAAGGTTTCTTATCAGCTTACTGGAGAAGTTCCAGAATGATACTTCTATTGCATACTGTCAGCCCAGGTTCAAAGATAGAAGAAAGCGATTCTTTCTCATGATGGAAGTAGTCGCAGACTCCACAACCATCTTTATTTACCATGGAGGCATTTGGCAGATGTCTAGCCAGAAGGCATGTCTCAGGTCAGGAAGACACGGGTGGCAAGGCTGCTCTCCAGAGCCTCCTGTATAACTTAGTTATCTGCCCCGGGAGAAAGCCTGAATTGGCTGCCAGCCCAGCAGAAAGCTTTGCCAGAGAAACCGGAAGAATAGCTCAGTTTAGAGACATTCGCTCCTTCATCCCTGGCTCCCGTCCAATCCCTAAATCTCTAGAGATGGAAGGCTGAGAGATGGAGGCAGGAGGAGCTGAAAGAGAGAACACACCCCCTCCCTCTTAGGACTCCTGGGTCAAAGCCAGGTACTGGGTTGGGAGATGGGAATTAAGTTGGATATGAGCTTGACATCTGAAATGTGAAACCTGCCTGGATTGGACTTTCAAACCTGAAAATGACTGAAAAGCTATGGGATTTACTGACCTTTCATTAAGAGAAATTAGACATAGCACAGTTGAAGGCAGTAATTGGAGAAAAATGAAAGAGTTGTTTGCATCTTTACTGAATCCAGACTATTCAATAAGCTTTGCCTAATAACAGCAGGGTTTAGAGACAGGTTTGCAAGCCTTGAGGACGCTTTCTGAAGAAAGCAGCACTTCCTCCTTTCCAAATGATCCTCTCACACTCTGGGGTCCCCATCTCTGGTATGAGATGTGGCGGGGCCATTTGGGAAGGTGGGAGTTGAAAAAAGAACTAAGGCGGTAGGGTTTTCAGGGAGAAGTTGACCTGAGGCCAGAGAGTCGGGCAGGAAAGGAACTGCTGGACACACTGCCAGGGTGCTTCGTGGGGAAGGAAAAGGCCTCAAGTTTTATATCCCCCTCTGGACTTCATTCATGTCTGGGATCAGCCACAAACAGGAATGTTCTTTCTGATGTGGGACTTGGGAGGCAAAACCTTCCCGCACTGTGGGAATCACTGAGAGTCTTGTCTAAGACACAGCAAGAGCAAAGGGCAGCCTCTTTCTACACAGGTGGGGCTCAGGTGAGCATTGCTCTCTTCAGAATAGAGATGAACACAGAGGAAGGAGCATTAAGAATGGCTATAACTGTGTCAGTCAGCACGGCAGCAGGACATGGGGCACTCTGGGTGCGGGTAAATCAAGGCGTGTAAAGGGACAAAGGAAAAGGTGGATGCAGGACCACAGGGCTGTGGACTCCCTGAAGGTCTGCGGGGAGGAGGGAGGGACAATTGTGGAGGTGTCCAGGGCTACTGTGAGGGATGCAGCCAATCCAATGCAACTTCACTAAGGAGGGTAATTTAGTCGAACCAATCAATCAACCTGAAACCAAGAACAAGGAAGTCAGCTTCCTGGGTCACAGAGTGGGGGAGACCCATGGAGAGCAGTCAAGGTTAGGCCTGGAAAATAGCCAGCACAGTGCCAAGATTTATCAGGAATAGTGAACAAACACTCATTAAATTCCAGACCTTGTGCGGAGAACTTTCCAGAACTTTCCTTAGCCCTCACAACTTTATCTGAACAGTTTCTATTAATATTGCCCAGGTCACAGATGATGAAACCAAGTCTCAAGAGATTGAGTCCAGCATCACACAGCTAGAAGGGATAGAAATGGATCTAAACCAGTCTTTGAGCTCCAAAGCCTATGCCCTTGACCCTGGACTATACTTCTACACAGGGAAGCAGGAGGTTACGCTAGGTCCCAGGACATAGCAAAGTCCCAGTACCATTAGAGAGCTAAACATCAGCTTCCACCAGGAAAACCAACTGGGCACGGGTGCCTCTCCCACAATTCTCAGATTCCCACAGGGAGACACTGATCAGCCATAAAGGGACTGGAAACAATTGGGTGGAAGTGCATGCAGATGGCCCATTTTAAAGGAAAATACTTTTTAAGAAGTAAAATCATGACTCATACACATAATATGATCTAAGATTTTATTTGTCATTAGTAAAAAAAAAAAAATCAGTATTTCAACCCAAAGAAAAGTCAAAAAAGCAAACAAAAAGACAGTCACAAAAGCTGAAATGTGTTCACTGATAGATGCAATATTCTCATCTCCAAAGGTGGGGTGGGGGTCAATTGCATCTCCACTGGATAAAAAGTATTTGCATTATAATTGGTTCCCTTATAGAGGTTTGAAATAATTCATTAGAAACAATGATAGGAATAGACACCTACAGAATCAGAAAACCCACCCAGAACACATCTTGTATTCTGGCGAAGGAACATTAAATGATTTTTTACCTGTGTCAACCAAAAAAGCAACCATGAGACAGCAGAGGTAAAAGAAATTTTAACCCAGTAGGATGAGTTGCCCCAAGGCCTCGTTGAACATACGGACCAATCACAGACTAGCTTGCCCTGCCAAGCTATTGACCCACCACTGATTAGCAAGCGCCACTGATGTAAGCTTAGAATAGAAAAATTTAGGACAGAAGTTTTCACAAGGTCAAAAACCAGAAGTGGGAGTAGGACTGTTTAATAAGTCCTTAAACTGGCTATGGTAATTTCCGAGGAATGGGAAATGCAAACAGAGAGGATTTTCATTTACAACATACACACAACAACAACAACCACCTGACCACAAAGAGATAAATTCCATCATAATTTCATCAAAGAACACTCTGTAATGATGCCCCATGCTTTGGCAAAATGCTGGTCTTGTCCTTTAAGACTGCCCTAAGCAGGTGTCTCTTTTTTCTTTCTTTCTTTCTTTTTCCCCTAAAAAACTTACTGTGTGCTGCTGAACTGGTAAAGTCTGCTGAATTCATTCTCAGAGGAACCCAAGAACCCCACACACAGCACCAACATCATGATAGACAAAAAGCATTAGATCCTGACTAGTGATTATCTCTCAATTTCCTGGAGTGGAAGCTGAGAGCTTGCACGCACAGCTAGAGTGTAACCCATCCGCGCATGCCCAGGCATAGCCGGGCCCAGAACTCACTCTCTTAAACCCTGCGTCCTGGACCGCACTCTTTAAATATCTTCTCCTGGGCCTCCCTGGTGGCGCGGCGGTTGGGCGCTGCTCTGTGGAGCTGTCGGCAGCACGCGATGCGAGTTCGATGCCTGGCCTGGGAGAGTCCCACATGGTGCGGCGGACCTCTCCTGCCTCGCCCGCTGCTCCCCTCAGCAGTGTATTTCTGATCTGCCTGTTCTGCTCCCCGCTCTGTCTCTGGTGGGCCCTCTCGCCGCCCCACGCCTCTGGCCTGTACCCCAGCTTGTATATATGGATAAATAAATCTTAAAAAAAAAACAAAAAAAACTTAAATATCTTCTCCTAACTCCTGACAAGGAGCTAGGCTAAATCTCCTTTCCTGCACTGGCTCAGCCACACATGCGTCTCTAATAAAGTCTTGCCGATTCAACTACACCTGTGCTCTCTGTGAATTCTCTCTTGAGAGAGCAAAGGACCCACACTTTTGGGGATCTGTAACAACAAGGCTATAATATAAGCAGAAAAAGCACTTATTTGAGACTGAGATTCATGATTCAGGCGCCCCAACCAAAGGACAGTCCCAAGTATGTTCTATCAGCATCAGGGCAAAGGGGAATTTTAAAGAATCATTCAAGGAGATTGTCTGTGTTTACATCATTTGCAGCGAAACTTGGGGTTGGTTCTAAGTTCATTTGCCTTCTCTGACTTTGGGCAAAGTCTTCAGAGAGAAGGCTGCGCTGGGGCTGTTTCACAACTAGCAGATGTTCTCTTGCTTTTTCATGCAAGGCCTTTAATTTTCACCTAGAGGTCTCAACATAGCAGAGACAAGATGGCATCTGACTGGAAACAGTTTCCACACCAGTGTTGTACTTCCCCAGCCATCCCTAAGGATCAGGAAGGCAGTAAGTGGTGAGTGTTTGAGCCTATCATCGTGTGGCTATCCATGGCTGGTGGTGCCTCATGATTGAAGTAAGAAGCCAAAGAGGGAAACTTTACCCCCCTCCTTTCCACTCCCAACCCCCTCACCCCTGTGCTCCTCAGATCTCTGCCCAGACGTTCTTTCTCCTTGTTTTAACCTCCTTCATTTCCAGGAAAAATCCTTTTCTCATTTTCTTTTCTATTGAAGACACTTCTTCCCTCTTATCTTGTGACAATAAACCATGATGGCTAATTCATTAGCCTCATAGAAACTACTTCCTCTGTTCTCTAGAGCAGCCTAACCTTCACTTTTTGTGGAGGGTGAAATTCTTTGTATTCTATCCTCCAGGCAGGAAAGAAAAAGAAACAACCAAAAAATTAAATTTCCATATTAAATTAAAAGCTAATTAAATAAGTGTAATTGATTAAGTTAAAATTAAAACCTGAATTACAAATCTCACCATATTCGAGTCTTGAATCAAATGTCACCTTCTGAGTTGTTACTGCGCTATCAACGGACACTACCTGACATGCAAAGATCAGATTACAACACCAGAGATTTTTGAGAAGAGAAATCAGCTTTATTTATTCTATTTAAGTCTATTGGCAAAGAGACAAGAAAGAAAGCGCCTCCCCAGTTTAGAAAGAGTATGAGTTTACATGGGTTTTGGAGGGTTGGAGTTAAGAACAAAGGAGTTAATTTATTGGTTGAAAAGCAAGTTAGGGGCAAAGAAATGTGGACTTGACAGAAGCTCATTGGGAAGTTACGGGCAGTTTTGAAAGAAGTAGGAAGAGGCTTTTCTTTAGATAACTGGAGTTTTGAATTTCTGTTGGTGGTGTTACAGGGCAGGGAGAGGGACACCCCTGAAATCCCAGACCTGCCCTGGTCTAAATGGGTTCTGCCATCTGCCGCGTCAATACAAAACATATAGGACCTTTTGTGGAAAGAAGCTTTAATACTATTAGAAAAGACAGAGAACAAAGAATATATTTTCTAAGTCAAGCACCCAATGCTAACCAACTCCTCGTGGGTACAAGTCCACCCAAACGGGATTGGCCCGAAGCAAGTCTCGAAAGCCTGCCACAAGTCTAGAACAGCTTTTGGCAGGGACCCACACATAAGGGTCAGAAACAGCCAGACGATTCTGGGAGGAACCAAAATACCTTCCAGCAGGGACCCATCCAAAAGGGTCAGAAACAGTCAGACAATTCTGAGCGGAACAGAACAAAATCAAAACCAAAATCAACATAGCCATCGTTAACCTCCCCACGGGTCTCTCACCCACGTCTATTTCAATCAGTCCAGGCCAGAGAAGCTTCTTTACAAGTCTCTCTGCTCCTTGGGCCTCTTCTGGCTCTCCATCCTTCTTCTATCTCCTCCTGTCTTCTGTGTTCTGTGTCTGCTCTATGTGTGTCCTCCGTGTGTGTCTTTTCAGCTTCTTAAATCCTGCTCAGTTCCACCCTATCTTGGGTGGGACAGGGAACCTGGGACACACCCTTTCTCCTGGGGATCACCCTGTTACAGTGGGCCCCTCACCTCTGGGTGGCCCCCTCCTCTGTGTTTGCAGTCTCTTGGCTCTAACCAGCCTTGGCAATCCCCAAATGACTGAGTCAAGCTCTGCTGGCCTGTAAAAGCAAGACTCAAAGAGAAGTTTAGGTAAGGTTTCAGTGAGCTTTTCCTTCATCACTATTTCAGTTGTGTCTGATGTCATTTTGGGGGTTGATGGGTTTGAGAGCAAGGTCCTTGGATCCATTCTGGGAAAGGTTTTATCAGAGCTTTCCTTCTGCAGCACATGGCGAGTCTCTCCACCAGCAGAGACTTAATTATAGTTAAAAGAACAGGCTTATTAGGAAAAGGGACAGGAAAGTAAAGGATGCTTGCTTAGATACAAGCGGGCAGGAAGAGCTGCCCCGTTGTGGTGGTAGGTTAAGGTTTTATCCTCTTCTTTCAATCTGGAGGACCTCATCATTGTTGCTGTTTCTGAATAACTTACCAGAACCTGAAATGGAGCCAGAGATTCCACAATGGGCTCAGTCTCTATATCTCTGTCTTCTGCTCAGCCTTAGGCACTGGTTGCCTAAGGATT
Organism: Scalopus aquaticus; assembly: GCA_004024925.1. Classification (NCBI taxonomy): domain Eukaryota; kingdom Metazoa; phylum Chordata; class Mammalia; order Eulipotyphla; family Talpidae; genus Scalopus; species Scalopus aquaticus. The sequence goes on along the minus strand of PVIJ01001108.1, from coordinate 5,538 downwards.
TTGGTTATCACTGGGTTAATGGTTATGTTGATTCCTTCTACCCCACCTCTTTGTGTGAGTCAGGTTCTAGTCTTGTGATGCCTCTTTTATTGAGTTCTAGCTCCTCTGTTAGTGACTTCACCACTCTTCCCTGCCTTGTCTTATTCCCTCTTCTTAGCTTTACTTTCTGTGATATTGTTGAGGGGGGATCAGCCTATGCCAAGCCAAAATGTACCACTTTGGCATAAGGATTATTATTTTTTTTTAAAGTTCTTTTTTTTTTTTTAAGATTTATTTATTTATACATGCAGGTGGGGTACAGACCAGAGGCATGGGGCGGCGAGAGGGTTCACCAGAGACAGAGTGGGAAGCAGAACAGGCAGATCAGAAGTACACTGCTGAGGGGAGCAGCGGGCGAGGCAGAAGAGGTCTGCTGCACCATGTGGGATTCTCCCCGGCCGGGCGTCGAACTCACATCGCTGCTGCCGACAGCTCCACAGCGCAGCGCTTAACCGCTGCGCCACCAGGGAGGCCCTGGCATAAGGATTATTTTGAGCTTAAGGCAATTGAGAAACAATAGACACAGGAAGAGTTCTCTGTTCTTCCCCTATCTGCAGAGCACAAATTTCCCTTTTGTAAAGAAAATTTCTATTTGTAAAGGTGCCCCCTTATCTGTACTGGGAGGAGGGGAAGAATTCTTATTGCCAGAGGCAGCACATAGGTAAGTCTGCATACACAGCCCCTACCTACCATTTATTTCCTCCATATGCTTCCTGGTCACCTTCCCACATTTACTAATCTAGACCCAACTCCCCTTTGTCTTTTTCTAGTCACTTTTCCACAATTTACCACCCTTTGTTGAAATAGTATATAAGCTCCCAGATGTAGTCACCTCTTTGGGTTTTTCACTCTTATCTGTGAAGCATCCATTCACCCATTATTATAAAAATATTAACACCAATAAAGTTTGTACACCTTTTCCTGGATTTCCCATTCAATTTGTCGTTTGTCATTTAAATTTGCAGGCCCCAGCCTGGGTTGGGGCCTGGGCTGCCTCTGCATGGGGACTCAGCCTGGAGAGGGGAATGCAAGGCTCTGCTGTCCACACAGTTGTGCCTAACTGCAGTCCCAGTCAGGTCAGAGGTGAGAACTGGGGGCCCCAAGGAGGCCTGTGTCCTGGGCAGGGGTGCCAGCACATCCCTGCACAGCCTAAGCTGCAGGTGGGGTGGGAGCAGGATGAGCCCTGAGCCACTGGGGTCTCAAGGTCTAGGAGTCTCAGGCTGGGGGGTCCTCCACATAAACTGGGGGTGGGGACAGTGGGCCAAGGTTGGGGGGCCCTCCAGACTCTCACTTTAATCAATTGTGTACAAGGCCCCTGTAATTCAGGCACTCCCACTGCAGACCCTCAGGAGATGAGAGGGACAAATCAAAGCCTGGACACAGTCATCACCTGAGCCGGACCCAAACAGAGTGTGGTTGGAACCACAGAGATAAGAGCATGGGACGAGCTGGTGTGGTGACGTATCACGAGAGCTCCTACCCTATCTCTAGGGCTTGGGGACCAAACCCCTGTTCCAGAGGTGTGTGCGACATGAGTGAGGCTTCCCACTTTTCCAAGAGGGGGAGGAAAACATCAGAGATGTGACTGGGGACCCAGGGCAGGACTGGAAACCACAAAAGGAGATGCAAGGAGTTGGACTTACCACCTGCTGGAGTCTGCCCCCACCGGGGAACTTCCCTACCGACACTGGCTGGGAGTTGGGCTCCCAGCGCCAGAATTACAAGGCTCAGAAGCAATATCATGTGACAGTCATCTGAATGGTTGGGACAATCAGTGTGGATGAGGAGGCATGGAGCCTGGAGATGATGCTGGTCTGGAGAAAATAGGATGGTTTCCTGTACCACAGGAAGCTCCAAAAATCAAGGAGTCCAGAGAACCATCCACACAGCTGGCCTCCAAAGAGGTGTTCTGCCTTGCTCCCTGCCTCACAGTTCCTCTGTGGACCTGAGCAGCCTCCTCTGCTGGGTCCTCAGCCAGGGAAAGGACAAAGTTCCAGGAAGAAGCCGAGGCCCACGGGCTGACCATTGATCTACAGCTTGCAGCAGCGGGGAGTTGGAGTGATCCGAGCTGGAGAGGGAGGCACCGGGGTAGCGGGGTGGTGGGAGGGCCGCAACTAAGGGGAACACTAACTATACAAAGATGACCAACAATGTTAGAAAATTTAAATATTAAAATAAAAATCTAAAACTAAATAAATAAATTTGCAGGCCCCATTGACACAACCTAAGAGGAGAGGGGGAAAGCTTTTCCTCCCCTTCATGGTCTATCTCCCTTTTCCAGAACATCAAGTCCTGGAAGGTAGTGATGTTCAATACCTTATCCTCAGTACCTAGAATAATGCCTAATACATGGGAGATGCTTAATGAAGACTTGATGACTGGATGAATGAATGAAAATATCTGAATATTCAAGTCCTTTCAGACCTGATTCATTGACCTGAGTTCCAGGCTTCAAGCTATCATGAGCAAATGTACGAGGTGCCCTTCCTCATTCTTCCCCCTTCTTCCTCTGGTACACTTTGCCTGTAACTTTGAAAGTCCCTGAGATCATGGAGCAGGAAGTGTGAGTTGAAATTTCCAGAACTCCTAACGTATAAATGAGACTGCGTGGTGCCCAGGCCCTCAGAGCCAGGTCCTAGCCCTCTCAAATGCTCTCATTCGGGGAAGATCCAGGTTTCATGAGACCTGAGCTATATAAATTGGTGGTATTGAGAAGGGGGAGGGGTTCTTGAAGAACAAAAGGAAACTAGATATAAAAGTTGATATAGAATGAGAAAAGGAATCCCATGGCATTACTAGGGCCCTGGAGACACAGACCTCTCCTCCTGAGCTCTCCCCCAGGTCGTTTCCCAGGGACACCCGGTGCCAGTGCTCACAGAGAGGTGCCTGCTGGTTGCAGCCTGGCCGCTGGCTGCTCGGGGTTAATGGGCCAGCAGCAAGGGGCTTACTGCGGTATCTTTTAAAATGCTGCATCTCAAAACTGCACAGAGACTGAATCAGAACCTGCCTTTCATAAGGTCTCGAAAGTTGGGGTTATACTGACTTAGAACAAAATGGAGCCCCACCAACTCCACTGCTCCCAGGGTCCGTGCCTGTGAGGAGCCTCAAAACTGGCATTTCACTAGCTTCCGAGTAAATGCCACTCTTCGCCGAGCCTCTGTGATCAGACTTGCTGACGCTGCAGAGTGCCAGTGTGAGGGACCAAGAAACGAGGTCTGACTGAGAAATGGGCCTCTGCCCGTCTTCCACTCGGGGTCCTGGGGCACACCAGCTCAACCACAAAGCTGTGGACCTGGTCCTGTGAGTGTTACAGGGCAACCCCGATATACAATGGGGTGCCTGACTGTGGGTTCTCACCCGTGCGCTTAAAAAGGACTTATAATGAGAACAATTGCAGGTACTCACAAAAGGTAAATAAAAGGGTTTATTTACAAAAGGAAGGGAAATCAAAAAAATGAAGAACTAGGGGACAAAAGAGAAAGTGAGGGAGAGAGATAAATCTCCAAATACGTCCTACCAGATCCGAAGAGCTGGAAACCCCAATGGCACGTTGTAGCCCGGCGAGAAGCAAGAGACCCCCAAGGTCAAAAGCCCTCATTATATAGCCAACATGTCTGCTTAACTCCACCCCTCAGTTTCCGGTAATCCTCTCTTCTGGATGATGATGGAATGCTGGGATTCGTAGCCCTGGGGGTCTTGGATCTCTCTGGCTTGAGGTGGGGGTCCATAAACCTTCCTGTGGAGTTTGTTGCAGACGTCCTTTTTCCCCCCAACATGAGGAACCTCCTTGGGGTCTTGGGGGTGGAGAGTAAGTCGATGCCTCTCACCTTGGAGCACGCTGGCCACACCTGCGCTTCTACCTGGGCACTTTCTCCGGCAGCTGGCATCCCTCTGCTAGCGAGGCAGCTGCAACACCAGATGAATGCCCGGGCAGCACCCCACCTCAGCATCCCACAGCCTGACTGATGAAGGTGGGAAGACAGGTACCCCAGCCCCTCACCTCTTCCATGGGGTGACCCTGAAGGCCGTGTTCTACCTGGCCCCCAGGCTCCCCAGAGGGATCACGTCCCCTTGGCCCACAGTGGTGATTTACAAGAGCACACTTACACGGAATGTCCCCCTTCTGCCTTCCCCACTCCTCTATGCGTGATCCCAGGGTTCGTTTCCAAACAAACCGGAATAGTGTGATATCCACAGAAAGGGGAGTTCTACGTTCCCTGCCCCACCCAAGGAAGGGTGGAGCTGAGCTTGGATGAGAAGCTGGAGAAGAGAAAGGAGAAACAGAGAGGAAGGAAGAAGCAAAAAAAAGAACTGGAGGAGGCACTTGGAGCAGACAGACCTGTGAAGAAAAAGCCATGCTTGCTTCTTGGACTTGGATTTGTACCAGGGACTCGGGGACATGGAAGGAGACACTTGAAACAGGCATGGGTGACACACCCATGGCGCCTTTATCTTGCTTTTGATTTGTTTTTTCCTTCCAGACTTGCCTGTCTCCTTGTGCCCCTTTCCTGTGGGTCTCTACCAGGAGGTGCCTCAGACTTGTGGAAGGCTTTTGGGCCTCAGAGGCCCTGCTTTGGGCCAATCTTCTTTGGCTGGCCATTTGCCCATGAGGGGATGGGTTCTTTCTCTTTCTCTTTCTCTTTCTCTTTCTCTTTCTCTTTCTCTTCTCTCTGTTGCACACTAATTGTCACACGCTAGTTGTATTAAAGTCCTTTTGCATTGAAGGTCTTATACACAAGAGAATGTTTTGTTTTTATGTGTGGATGGAAGAACCCATTTAGAGCAGGAAAGTTTGGGCGTCTTGGGGTGCCCCTTTCCCTGCCTTATAACAAAACTACTTTTCTTTTAGCCCTTGTCTCAGGATTTGCTACTAAGGGCCCTAGCCTTACAGCAGAGGTTGCAGTTGAAAATCCAGGGTTGCTTTTTCTTCCTCTGTTAACCATGATAGCACCTGCAAAACCAGACCACTTCCTGGGGGACAATTCAAGGCAGCACATAATAGAAGCTGTGGAGAAAGCAGAATGGGACCTTCTGTCCTTCGAGCTAGCAGGCCTTAAAACGGCCATTGGTTAACTCAGGCTTTTTCATTCCAGGCATTTGGGACCTGATTGTTCTCTGACGAGAGACCATCCTGAGTGCCGTGGCTGTCTGGCGGCACCCTGGCTTCTACTCACTAGATTCGAATAACATCCCACCTCTACTTGTGAGGGCCAAATGTGTCTCCAGAAACTGCCAAGTGGCCAGGGGAGCAGGGAAAGGGAAGCAACAATCACCCCAGTTGAAGACCACCAGGTTAAGCGAACCCCTTTCCTTCTGAGCACTGGCAAGCCAAAGTCAGGCTCACGATTCTCCACCTGCAGTCAAATTCAAAGCCCCTTGGTTCACTTTCACAGCTTTCACCACCCTCTACTGCCTTGCACCCAAGTGAGCCTCTTATAAAACTCATTTGTCACCGCCCGGTCCCTTACCCCCCCCCCCCCCCCCCCCCCCCCCCCCCCC
>PVIJ01001107.1:0-221000 GCA_004024925.1 Scalopus aquaticus | reverse complement strand
CCTGATCTTAGGGGAAAGGCCTTCAGCTTCTCACCGTTGAGTATAATATTGGCCGTGGGTTTGTCGTATATGGCTTTTATTATGTTGAGGTATGTTCCTTCTATCCCAAGGATTTCAAGGGCTTTTATCATAAATGGGTGTTGTACTTTGTCAAATGCTTTCTCAGCATCTATTGATATGATCTTATGGTCTTTATTTTTCTTTTTGTTGATGTGTTGGATTACATTGATTGATTTTCGGATGTTGAACCATCCTTGTGCCCCTGGGATAAATCCCACTTGGTCGTGGTGTATTATTTTATGGATGCATTGTTGGATCCTATTTGGCCTCTGTTTCTTTATCTGTACAAGGCAAGCATAGTGATACTTTCTCAGAGTCATTATTATTACAAGAGTTAAAATTAGTTGATTCACATGCATTATTTAGAATCATGCCTATCACATGATACATGTTCCATAGGGCAGCAGTAGTAATAATTGTAAGTAATGATGGTGATTGTTATTAAAGGAACAATAGGTGGTATGTCAGCGGGCTTGGCAGATAGAGGAGTGATGAGGGAGGAATCTGGGCTTGTAAGAAGGCTGTAGGTATTGTCAGCGAGGGAGTTTAAGACTTTATACACTAGTGATAGGAAAGCTGTGGAGGATTTTTCCAAAATAACTTTTTGTTTTGAGAATTTTCAAAATACAGAGAAGTGGATATAACAGCACAATATCCACACTTCACTTGCCATCTAAACACAACATTTTGCTACATTTGCTTTATCATTTTCACTGTTATCTTTGCTCTGTGGTTTTTTTTTTCTTCTGTGTTTCTGTCTTTCTTTCTGTTTTTTTTTTTTTCCTGAATCACTTGAAAGTAAGTTGCAGATGTGATGACAGGTCACCTGTAAATACTGCCACTTGCATCACCTAAAAATAAGGATATTTTCCCATATAGCTATAATACTGTTATGATGCCTAAGACAAAGAATAATTAATAATCATTAACACTATCATGTAATGTCTAGCTGTGGGAATATTTTAAGTTGGGAGTTAGATTAGGCATTGTAACTCTGTGTGGAAGATGACGGGAAGGGCAGGTAAATATCATTCCTGTAATCCAGGTAAGAGATGATGAAGCCTAGAAATAAGGATAGGAGAGCTATTTGAAGTGTCTACAGTCCTCCCTGAGCACGGGTGCAGGGCGCTAACTCAGAAGGCTTCCAGAAGGAGGCGCCAGACCTCAGAGCAGTGCTGAAGGCTCAGATCTGCAGGAAGCAGATAAGGATATTGTAGGTAGAAGTAGGAGGGGTCTTTTAACATGTGATGTTGAATATGTACTGTGATGGGTAAGTTATGGTTCAACTTGACTGGACTATGGGGTGCCCAGATATTTGGTCAAATATTATTCCGGGTGTGTCTATAGGGTCTTTTGGGGTGAGATAAACATTTAAACCAGGACCGAGTTCCCTAATGTGGGTAGAACTCATCCAGTCACTTGAAGACCTGAACAGAACAATAAACTGACCCTCCCCCGCGTAAGAATTCTCTTGCTTAGTGGCCTTTTAACTGGGATATTGACTCTTCTTGGCTCTACAGCAGCTTCCGGCCTCACATGCAAACTGGGACACTGGCTCCGGAGATATGGGACTTGCCAGCCTCCATAATCACACGGGCCAATTCCTTATGACAGGTCTCTTTATATACACAGATATCTCCAATTGCCTCTGTCTCTGTGGAGAACCCTAATATGCTGCGTCAGGCATTCTCTCACAGTGCTGAGGCCATGAAAGGTGAATGCCACTGGCTGCCACTCAGGGTTCAGTCTGCCTGGACTCTGCTGCAAGTGGTGGAGATGTGAGGAGGGTGGGCAGGGGCCGATTACAAGGGGCTTGAAGCCCCGGGAAAGGAGTATGGATTTTATTCTGTAGGTCAGTGCTTTCCAAACTTTACTACCACTTATAGGATTTTGTTATATTCACATTTCAGTTATACTATTTGTTTGATACAGTTTTAAAAATGAAGTGTCTGTCCATTCATTGTTGAAACTGTCTTAAGCCATAACATGTATGAAATTTTAGGGTTTTTTTCCCCCTCATTGCAAATGAAGATAAATAAAAAACCATTACAGCAAAACGATGTTGGTTTATATGCTGCTTAAAATAATTTCAGGACTTTGTCTCACATGAATGATAGGGAGTAGGGGGTGGATATTAGGAGTTGTTGGCAGGGTCATGACAGGCTGAGGTTTTATTTTGGAAAGATTCGCTCTGGCTGCTGAGTGGAGATCAGATAGGAAGACAGGGAGACTCTTGCAGTGGACTCTTGCAGTGGCCCACGTTAGCTATGGTAAGAGTCTGAACTGAGGATGGGCAGAGGAAATAGAGAGGGGCAGAGCTGAGGGTATTTAGGGTAGAATTTGATAGGATGTAGAGACAGGTGGCATGGGGACTGAGGCAGCAAGAGGTGACTGGGTTGACTTTGTGATGGTTTTGGTTTGGTTGCCTGGGAAGATGGAGATGTCTTTAAAGAGGGCAGGAAGACCAGCCAGGTGGGGAGGTTAAGGTCAAATCCAAAGAGCAGGATATGCAAAACAAGCACTCCCAGGGCCACAGGGTTTCACTAGGTTTTAGTGATGATGCTATGAGGTTCATTGTCCCTTAAATAATAGCAAGCCCACACTTAAAATTAAATTAAAACATTTTTAGTTTAGCTCTTTTGAGTGGACCCACACATGCATTTCTTCCAGTTATTACTGAGAATGACTAAGTATTATAATTGAGCTGAAAATAATCTCCCGCCCATACTTGCTGGGTTGGTTTCTAAGTATTGCTTGGGTTTTTAAGTAATGAAACAAAGTTGTGCTCTTTCCAAATGTTAATTTTGAAGACTGCAGATGGTAGCCATCTGTTACGCGACTAGGATTTTACAATATTTGATTAGCACTTTATATAGTTTGGGGAAACCTGCCAATGGAGTCTGCCCATCAAGTTGGGGTGGTAAGTCCTCTGTGGCGCCCCTCGAAGGTCTTTGTGCCCATTGTATGGGACTGCCTACTGCTTGTTGGGCCAAAGTGTGGCTAGTCGGATTGGCAGGTTGGTATTTATTGCAGAAGGACCTTGAGAAGGTCCTGCCTTGTTCTTCCATGGAGCCGGAGCTCATCAGAGCTCACTGTAGAAGAATTTGAGAGGTGAGCCTCTGTCAGGGTTCTTTTGGTTGCAGTGACAAAATGGCGTCCAAATTGCTTTGGAAAAGGGGATTCACTGGCTCAGATCATTGGCAGCCTAAGGGTGGGGCTGTCTTCAGGTGGATAATTTTAGGATTCAAATGAATTCTTCAGACTTGGTTTTGCCCCGGGTCTCAGCTGTGCCTCCTGCTGTGTGGCCTCAGTCTGAGGCTTCAAGAGGAGCCGCAATGGTTTCCCTGAAAAGAGGATCAGGTGCTCTCAGCTGAGTCAAGTTTAGAGGGAAAAAGCCAAGTTGTATCTGGCCACTCAGCATAGGTATTGAGTCATTGTGATTGGACCAGCTTCCACCGTGTGCTCGTCTGTGAACCAATCCCTGCCATCACTTGGATGAAGGGCCCTGATTGGTCAGATCTGGAATGGAGCCCCACCCAAGTCCCGTGGGCTGAGATCCGGTGTGCTGCCCTGAATCCTTAGTCTCACTTCTTCGGCTCTTACCGGAAGGAGGCTGCATGGTGGGGGCAGGCATCCACCTGCCCACTGCAGTGTCAGAGCGAGAGCTGAGAGCATCAGGAGGCATTGGCAAATTTAGCTGTGGAGACAGACATTTATTGTTGCCAGGAAGATAACATGTTGGAAATGGAATGAAGGGGCCTCTGAAACCAGCAGTTAATAAGTTTCTTTTCTTAGTTTAAGGGCCTCTGATAGATTTAGTGTGCTGGTTCTCTTTTTTTGAGGGGGAGGGAGTTGTCTTTCTTCTTTTATGTTATTTTAAAACTAAGGCCAGTCACTTAATCTTGGTCTTTTAGCTCCTTCATTTGGAGCATAGTGGGTTTCTCTCTCATACAGGGGAAATCTGCACAGAGGAGATAACAGATTCCATTCAGGCCGGTTCAATAAACAGGGCACGAAGCACTGGGGCCTCGGCCAGGCTCCACAGGCCTGGCAGCAGATGAATCCCTGGCAGTGTGCGAAGCACTGTGGGCACTGTCACTCCCGGGGGAGGGACAGTCAGGAAGGGCTTCGCAGAAGTGACACTGAGCTGGACTTGGAAGGATGAATGCCAGTTGCCCCCACGCAGGACATGGGGTGAGAGTTCCATGCTAAGCGGTGGCTTGTGCAAAAGGCACCAAGAGGTGACATACTTGCCGGTTTGGATATTCTGGGAGAAGTTCCTTGTGGATCACCGTGGAAGGAGCCCAGGATGCTGGTTCCAGGGTTCATTTGAACATGAGTGTGGAGGAGATGGGGAGTAACAGGCCAGAGTCAGGGAAACCAGGAAGGATGCTATGGTAGAGGTCCAGGCAGAAGTCTCTGGGACATCTTGTTAAAATGCAGGTTATGTTTAGTAGGCCTGCAGGGAGTGACTGCATTTCTAACGAGCTGGTGGGTGAAATCGATGCTGCTGGTCCAGGACCACACTTCCAATAGGGAGGCTCAGACCTTTGGGCATCCCCAGAATTGCTGCCCAGCCCTCCCCTGCCCAGCTGTCTGAAGTCAGCTGATTTCCCCATGACTGCAAGGCGGGCCTTCCTGCTCTCTGCGCTGTCAGGGATACCTCCTCGCCCACAGGCTGAAGTTGGTCTCCAGAATGAAGATGCCAGGATGAGGCTGCTCATTTTACCTTTGGTCCTTGCAGGCCTGCTCTGACCTAAACTTCTGCACAACTGAACGCCCAGACTGAGCTCAGGGTCAGGGTGTGTGGGGCACCTGGCCTCAATGCTCCATCAAGCCTGCTTCACCGTGTGCTGGAACCTGGGGCTGGGAGCCAAGTATTGGCCCAATGCCATAGACGTGATGTTCTGTGTTTTCCAGGCACAGAGTCTGCGCATGGCCCCCCTACCAGGGGCAGAGCTGGTCCAGAGGCCGCTGCAGCTCTACCGGTACCTGTTGCGCTGCTGTCGGCAGCTACCAACCAAGGGCATCCAGGAGCATTACAGACATGCTGTCAGGCAGGTGGGAACAGGGTACGCTGGGCCTGGGCTGGGGCGGGCACGTCCTCTAGGGGACCTGTCACGGGGATGGGGCCCAGGGCAGGGGTGTGTTTCAGGTGGTGGAGCCCCAGCATGGGCAGAGCCACCAGAAGCCAGTGCTGGGCAGTCCAGCATCTCTGTCCGGTGCTGGTTCAGGAGACAGAGATGGCATCACCCAGCGCACCAGCCCTGTGCCAGGGCTTGACTAGGGCAGCTAAAAGGATAATGAAGAGAACACATTTTGTCAGGAATCCTGGCCAACAATGTACAACCCGATTTAATCACGAGGAAACGCCAAGCAAAGCCAAATTGAGGGACCACTTACCACATGACTGGCCCGGACTCGTGAAACATGTTAATGTCCTGAAACATGGAGAAGGGCGGGAGGAAGGTGAAAGAGATGTGTTACATGTACTGAGTGATCCCAGATTGGAGCCTGAACCAGAAAAGAGTGTTACAAAGGGCCTTGTTGGGGAACTATTGGAATAAGGGCTGTAGATCAGATTATAGTGTTGTATCAACATTACATTTTCTGAGTGTGGTTGCTGTGGTTATCTAAAAGGAAGCCCTTTTTGCTAGGAAAGTAACACCGAAGTGCTTCTGGGGTCAGGCCACAATGCCTGCAACTTTAAAATGCTCCCAACATTTTTTATGCAAACACATAAAAAGAGAACAATGAAGCAAGTGTGGCAAGATGCTAACCATTGGTGCATCTGGCAGGGAATTCTTTCGTATTATTCCTGAAGCTTTTCTGTAGATTGGAAATTCTTTCCAAATTAAAAGTGGAAAACTGAAATTAATACAAATATAATGTGGAAAGTAAAAAAAAATAGAGTTAGCAACAGAGGGCTGTGGAAACATGGAAAAGGAAGCATGTAGCCATCTGAGGGTATCAGGGAGGACCCTCTCCCAATGCTTGATGGACATGTGGGGTCAAGAATGACAGGGGAGAGGAGGCACCAGTTCTTTTGAAGGACTTTGAGGGCAATTCCAGCGAGCCTGCATCTCATGTCCCAGTTACTTCTCAAGGGTGAGTGTCTGGTCACAGCAGAGGGCAGCCCTGCATTGCTCTGCCTGGGCCTGGCTGGGTTTTCTGAGGTCACCTGCTCCATGGCCCTTCTCTTCCCTGCTTGGCTTTCCAGAAGGGCCCGGGAGAGGCCCTGTTCCTCCTTGTGAGGGCCGCAGAGATCTCTCCCTGGTAAAAGCAGGGTCCTGGCAGGAGAAAATGAAATGAGAAGGACATTTCCCTTAAGCTCCTGCCACCTGGTAACCTTTGGGCCCATTTTGATTCGGAGGTAACTTGGGGGCCAGTCTTCTTTTCACAAACTGTCCCTCTGACAGGAGTGTGGGCTGTCCAGTCAGACCAAGATTCAAATACTGGTGTTGCTAACTGGCAAGCAAGCTGGGGTTTCTGCAACTCTTGCCTCACCTCTGGAGGGGGCTTGCCGTCACTGCCTGTGGGGGGGGGGCGATGCTGAGCATCAACGCTCACAGTTGGCTTGGCTCATCGGTGCTGCTCTGGAGCTGCTGGTCATTTGAATTTTGCCTTGTAATCATTTATGCTTAAATTTCCAGAGTTTCCGGGTTCATTCGGATGAAGACAACCCTGAGAGAATCCAGCAGATTATTAAAAGAGCCATTGAAGATGCTGACTGGATCATGAACAAAGTAAGCACTCGGGCTTCCTTCTCACCCGCCTGCGGGGGCCCTGATGGCTATACTCTCTGTGACCACCAGAGGTCACTCCTGCCCCACAGTTGGGAAGGATCAGCCACTGGAGCCCACAGGCCAGCTGCTCCTGCTGCAGAAACTCAACATTTCTGGTGATCACAGATGCCTTTCTGGTTGCATTTGTTTTCTGCAAGGAGTGGGGAGTGGGGGGAACCCTCAGTCCCTAAAGTCCAGTTTCTAACAGTGCTGAATAAGCTGATGGGGGCTAGGGGCAGAAAGAAGAGAGAGAACTGTCTTCCTGGAAGGGTCAAAGCTGGCACAGCCCGAGCAGAAGGCTGGCTCCGCAGTAGTGAGCTCCCTATCGGCAGGTAGTCAGCCCGCGCTGGGCTGTACAGGAAACCATCAAGTATGTGTTTTGCTGGGCGAAGGGAGGAAGGCAGGAATAGAGACTGGCTGGCTGTTCCTTACACGTTGGCGTTAGAACCACCTAGAGAGCTGGTGCAGGCCCCTCCTCCAATCCTTTTAAATCAGGGTCTCCAGATGTGGGGTCCCTTTAGTGATTAAACTCAGTGATTGGACTAGATAGTTTCTAAACCTCCTCTTCTACCTGAGATTTGCTTTGAGACTCAGCTCCTTCCCCCGACTCCACCAGCTTCCCTTTCCACTAAAGAAGAAAGGGAGTCAAGGTGCCAGCTAGAGATTGCACCACCCACTGCTGGCCGGGTCACCTCACTTTCAAGCCCCAGTGAGCCACTCAGGAGGCTCCTGCAACCCTGCTGACCCGGCTCTCAGGATTTTCTGGGTCCTCGCTCCCTCATTCATTTCCCTCAAAATCTTCTAATGATCTCTGTCTTACAGTATAAAAAACAAAACTGAGCCCCCACGGCCGGGAGAGTGAAGCTATCCGAAGACACTGAAGTTGACAGGCCTCTCTCCTGGAACTAACCAGCAGCATCAGTTGGGGATCACCCATTGACACTGCTGGCCAAGGCAGCAAGTCAGGTGAGGGAGAAGCTCAGGCAGCTCCTCTCCTTGTCTGTGACCCCAGCGTCCTGTCTGTTTGCCCTTCTGGCCAATTCCGATGTGAGATTGGGGGAGATGTGTTTTACGTTGCCCTGAAAGTGGTTTTTCGTGGATGTCATTCTCTGAGACTGGAGCAGGCAGCCCCACAGACGCAGCCTGTGTGGAAGTGGCGGGCGCTGGCTTTGCAGCCAGCCAGAGCTGGACTTGAATAGCAGCTCAGCGCCTTTTCCAACGTGTTGCCCTGGAGTTCACCTTCCTCCTCTGCGAGGATTTAATAAGATGAAATTGAAGAACCTAGCCCCGGACTTGACACGTGGTGGTGCCATTAAAGGTCCCTCTGAGGAGGTAGTCCCATGCGATCCCTTCTCTGCCCCTCTGCCTGGCTCCCTCCAGCCCTCTCTGCTTCCGGTCTCAGTGGTTAGTTTGGGGCTTGTCCTGTCCCTGCCTGTCACCAAGCCCAGAGGTCTGCCGAGCAACTGGGCACCATCCCGCCCTGCCCAGGGAAGCAGAGCCATGGCCCTTGCCTGTATAGTGCCCCTGAGGTGGTGGATGTATCCTGCATGAAATACGGAAGGACGCCAAAGCAGCTACAGTAGATACTGCCCTGTTTGGTCTCGACTGGTCCTTCCTGCTTTGCTGCCAGTTGGAAGGCAAGAAAGGTTATGGTGAGCCTGAGACCGGTGGAGAGAGACTTGGATCACACCCAATTCCATACAAGTTGCTCTTGGCTTACCTCACCTCTTTCAACCTCAGCTTCCCCGTCTGTCTGGTGGAATGATGCTACCCTCCTGACGAGGCCGTGGCGAGGAGTCCTGAGCGCCAGTGCATGCCACGTGCTTCACACGGAACCTGCCCCCAGAGCCGGCTTCCTGCCCGAGGCTGGCTGCATGCTTAGGGAGCCCTGCTCTACAGGCAGGGAGGTGGACACTCAGAGCTAGGGTCCCTTTTCAAGGCCACAAAGCTCATAAGCCAGGCCTGTCTGAATCTCCCACAGGCTAAGAGAGCAACAGAGAAAGAGGGGAAGAAGGTGAAAAGAGAAGAAGAAAGAGCAGAAGGAGCGGGAGTGGCAGGCAAGGTCCAGAGGGAACTGGCCAAAGCAGGAGCAGCCGGGAGATGCAGAGGAGGCCGCGCTGGTCCTTAAGCTCCCCGAGGGCTCTCAGCTGGAAGGAAGAGCTGTGTGTTTGCCTTCTTGTGATTACATGACTTAAAGCGATTCAGACACAGCTGCAGGCACTCCACGGACGGCTCGATAACGAAGCACATCGATTTGTGGGAGCCCTGGTGTCTTGTTGAAGGCTGTGCTCATTCATTCCCTATGATGGAGGGAAAAGAATAGAAAACCTAAAGGAGGCATCATCACAAGGTTAGAACCTGGCTCACATAATGCCAAGAGCTGGAGGCGGGGGTAGGAGGGATTATTATAGGAACTAAGATCCTTAGGCGCCAAAGCCTAGATCGTGAGGCACAAGACCCAGGCAGGGATCAGATGCTGTAGGGAGTGTCAGGAGTGCAGACCAGGGATATTCAAAATCAACAAAAAAACCACTCCTGAAGGAATGAGCCCCTCCCAAGAGAAGACATTATCAGGGGAATCTCTACACTGGCTTGGGGCAGCTGCCCTTCTGCCCACCTGTGCCTCTGCAGGTGTCCTTTTCACCAACTCTGTCCCTCCTCAGGGCAGCGGCCTTCCTGCCTGCCGTGACCTGTCCCATGCCGGGGCTTCTCTTCACTGACCTCCCTCAGCAGGGCAGCTCTCCTCAGGGCTGCCCGCCTGCGACCATGCAGGCCTCTCTCTCAGCAAACCTGTCCCTTTCGGGGCAGCCCTTTCTGCTGGCTTGTGTCTATGCAAGTGTCCTTTATTCTTCTGTCCCTTTCCCTAATAAACGTCTCTGTCTCATGGAGAAACTCACCTGGGAAACTCGCTATGTGTCGTTGAAAGGGGAGCTCTGGTGAAACCTTTCCTGGAGTGAGCCCAAGGACCCTGCTTTCCAAACCCATCAGCCCCCCAAACGACATCACCTACACAGGTGTTCATCACTGGGCACTGTCACAATAGGTGTTGAGGACTTAGCCTGGGAGGGGGGCTCTCTCTGCTTGACAACAGCTGATGATTTGCCCCACCAGGGTGGGGGCAAGCTGAGGGGTTTCAGGCCAGTCCCCCAGTCCACCCTCCTCCCCCTCGCTTGTTTACAGCCCTCTGAATTTGGGGGCATCACAGAAGAGGGGGTGGGTGTATCCCAGGCCTTTGGCCAGCAGGAGAGGTGTGAGTGAAGACTGGCTGGGGTTTGGGGGAGTGAGGATACTTTACCCTTGCTCATGGAGGGAGTGAAGGAAACTGGGCAGGGCAGAGACCTCCCACTACGGGGGCCTGGGAGCCCCTGCCTTAGCCGTCCTGTGCTCTTTTCTCAGACTTCCACAGCCCTGCGTGATCGTGTGGGTGGGTGGGTCTTAAATCAGCTGGGGTCATTGCTTTTAACTGCATGTGGGTGTAGCCTACAAGACTCCTTTCAAGTTAGACAAGAGCAGGACACTTGGTCACCCTGGCGCTATGGGTTTACATCCCGAGGTATGACCAGGAATTCCCAAGGGGCCAGTGACTGTTGCGCTTTGCCCCCAGGGACTGGTCAGTGGAACACCTTGTTAATTAGATTGGAGCCATAGGTGGGAGTCAGGTGTATATCATTGGACTTACCCTCCCTAAAGTCAAAATTCAGTGTTGAGTTTGACCCACCCTTCTCTCAATAAAAAGGCCAGGATCTTGCTCTCGAACAGCATCCTGCACCGTGCAGCCTGCTCCACGACTCCCATGTATCAGTGTGGTGCTGTCGACACAACAAATGCACACAGCTGAAGTTTACAGAGTAGCCCCCGAGAATCAGGAGATGAAGGCTTGCTGACCGAGCCAGGCAGACCCGAGTTTAGATCCCAGCCCTGTCACTCACTTGGTGGTGGTGTGATTTTGAAGCCAGTGTGCACTGTTCATTTAGCCCTTGAGTCACCACAGGTTCTTGTCCCATGAAGCTGTAAAATGAATTCTCAGACCTTTTAGGTAAATAAGCAGAGAGAAGCAAACTTTATTCAAGGAAGTTTATTTAGAGGAAAAAAACAAAAGCAAAGACTCCAAAGCAGTGATACCAAAGAGGAGCAGAAGACTCCATTATGGGCCTGTGTCTAAGAGATATTTAAACCTTTTTTTCTCTGTTATAAAATGTCATCACCCTATTTTGTGATTGGCACTTTCTCCTAGTGCTCTGCTCTGGACAGATATGCCCACTTCCCCACCTCTTAGAGTTTCTCTTTTTACCTCCCCTGTCCAAGGTCTCTTATAATTTACTGTCCCAATTACTCTTAAATTTTAGTCTTAAAATTGGGCCTCCCCGGTGGCGCAGTGGTTAAGCGCTGCGCTGTGGAGCTGTTGGCAGCGGCGACGCGAGTTCGACGCCCAGCCTGGGAGAATCCCACATGGTGCGGCAGACCTCCACTGCCTTGCCCGCTGCTCCCCTCAGCAGTGTATTTCTGATCTGCCTGTTCTGCTCCCCGCTCTGTCTCTGGTAAACCCTCTCACCGCCCCACGCCTCTGGCCTGTACCCCAGCTTGTATGTATAAAAAAAAAATTTTAGTCTTAAAATTTACTAGCCCTCCTTAATTTCTCTGCCCTTATTTCAGAAGCCTCTTTAATTCTCCTGAGCTCTCCGCCTGTACTGTCCCCAAAGCTGCCTAATTAACCCTAACTTGCCCTGGGACTCAATGTGGGACTGGTCCCTTAACCAGCAGGGTGCCTACCCACAGGGTGGGAGATGAAGGCGATCCAAACCCACAGGCAGGCAGAGTGGCCTGCATCTCCCCGTCTCAGCTTCACCCTGGCTCTACCCTTCTCTATGGGAGGCCTCTCCTGTGTCCAGGGTACAAGCACAGTGCCTGCAGAACGTGCCTGAGATTTACAGTCTACACCTTGGCTCATGAATCTCTTCGCTCACTCTGCCTTGCTGGGGTGCGTTTGGATAATGAAGCTTTCAGGTCTGTCTGTGCAATGAAAAGCAGCTGCTGTTGGAGGACCCCAGGCTTCCTTGAGAGACCCTGGCATGGCTGGATACTGACTCCTGGGCCACTTTAGTTGGCGTGAATCCTGCCCCCCACAGTTGCTCCAGGGGGCAGAACCTGTCCTCCCGACCACATCCACATCGTTTCCCTCTGCTGTGCTCACACATCTTGACTGTGCGCTTCCCGTCAGCCTGTGCGAGGCAGGAAGGAACTCAGAGTCTCTGGGTCAGACAGATGTAGGTAATTGGAAGGCCGGGCAACTTTGGCATATGAGATGTTATATCATTTTTTTTTCCTCTCCCGTTATTCCTTCATACTTTTCCTGGAGGTCCCTGGAAGAAAACTGGTGTTGCCTCACAACTTTCTGTCCAACCTTAGCTTTAAGAAGGCAAAGCTATGGTTACTTAAAAAATCACAAAACAGTCTCAATTCATCTACTGAAATGACTGCTTTTAGGTAAAAATAAAACTTTCAGAACTTGAATTAAGGCCCAGGTTTTCCCCTTCCTCCAGTTGGAATGTGTTGAAGATGGGAAACCTGCTGTCAGAAAACCTGTCTGGCCAGCTTGGAGGTGAGGGTGGACAGAGGGGCATTCCCGGCAGAAGAGGGCTTAAGCACAGGCATGAGCAGCGCCCCTTGCTCAGAAACTCCCATGCTCTTCAATGTGGGTGAGATGTCATGGACCCAAGCGATAGTTTTGTCATCATCTCTTGAAGTTATTGTCCCCCTGACCTGAGAGGGCTTTTGAAAGTAGTCCTTG
The DNA here is from genome assembly GCA_004024925.1 of Scalopus aquaticus. Classification (NCBI taxonomy): domain Eukaryota; kingdom Metazoa; phylum Chordata; class Mammalia; order Eulipotyphla; family Talpidae; genus Scalopus; species Scalopus aquaticus. The sequence continues at coordinate 208,367 of PVIJ01001107.1, read as the reverse complement.
TGAATCCTCAGGGCCAGCTGTGTGCCTGTTACCCAGGTGGTGAGTGATACATGTTTGTTGAATGACAGAGTGATAATACCAGGCAAACCAATGTCTCTCTTGTTGGGGTTTTTACTGCCTTTGAGGGGGAGCAGAATACCTGACCCCAAAATATGCCACTTGACTTGTGGCATATCAAGTGGACAATGTGAATTGTCTTAAGCTTCAGCTTTTAGGACCCAAAAGATGGGGAGCGCTCGTGATCTCCCTCTTAAATGCTTAAAGAATTTACCTGTCCCAGGAAAGAAGCTATCTCTATAGATTACTCAGCTACTATCAAGTATGTGTGGCAGATAGGGAGGAGTTTAGCAAAATCAGTTTGTTAAAGTTCCTGTCATTGCCTTCTGCATGGTCCAGCAAATATTTTTTGGCAAAACATGTTATTTTTTTTTTAATCTCCCTGTGAATTGACTTCCTTCCTTCCTTTTCAAGTTACAGACCTCTAGCCCCTTCTCTTTAGTCCAGGATGACATACATACCCCTATTTTGCCTCACTTCAGATTTATGTGGGTTCCTGTACTTATGTAATTAAATTGCTTTTTTTTTTCTTTTGTGATTCTATCTGATGTTAATTTGATTAGTCAACCAGCTGAGAAGGACCAAGAGAGCAAAAGGAATTTCCCCTCCCCCACACTTCCTAGTCATAGGGAAGGCTGGACAATGATGCTTATTTCTTTGCTAAGTATTGGGGGGGTGTGTATGTGTGTGGGGGTTCCTCTTATCATTGGAACTCAGGAACTGATTTGGAGGTAGGAATACTTGCCCTTGTTGCATGATTGATCAGCATGGGTGCCTCCTACGGATTTTCTCCAGGAAGTATGTCTTGAGGTAGAGAGAGGACTTCCCCCAAAGCAGAGGTTATCAAGCGCTGATACACAAACTTCTTCCCAACTTTCTGAAATGAACCTGTTTTTTTTTTTTCATTTTTCTTCCCTGGCTTCTCCATGGGCTGGAGATTAACACTGACAGCCAGGACAAACAGAACAAACCACCTTTGTTTTATAACTGGGAGAAACTTGGCAGGTTTGATGTGTGGGACTAACCTTACGTTAACAAGGGGAAGAGTGGTTATAGTTCAAGGAAAAGATGAGAAGTTGTGAGAAGTTGCCTTAGGTTAAGAGAGGGGGCCTCCTTGGTGGCGCAGGGGTTAAGCCTCAACCTATGAAGCTATCCGTGGCCACTGCAGCACGAGTTCCATCCCCGGCCAGGGAGCTTCCCACATGGCGCAGCAGACCTCTCCTGCCTCGCCCACTGCTCCCCTCAGCAGTCTGCCTGTTCTGCTCCCCACTCTGTCTCTGGTGAATCCTCTCATCCCCCCACACCACTGGCCCACACCCCAGCTCTTGTATGCATAAATAAATAAATATTTTTTTAAAAAAAGAGGTTAAGAGGGACCTCCCTGGTGGCACAGCGGTTAAAGTCTCAGCGCTATCAAGATGTCGCCAGCCACTGCAGCATTGATTGGGGGGGCCTGACCTGGAGGAGGGGAAGAAATTGTCCAAAAGGACTTCCCAGCCAGTGATTCCATCCAACCACATTTTCCTTTTTTCTGGTTGTTGCCTGCTCATCCCAATATGAAGGAAGCAGTGGGAATTATTGTCCCCAATGTATAGTGATGAGGGAAACTGAGGTTCAAAGAGGCTGGAAATAGGGGTGTGTGGTAAATCCAGAAGAGCAGCTCTGTACTCTGTCTCAACATCTCATCACCAGGAACCAGAAAAACTCTGGGGGAGATGCGGGGGGCAGATTCATTAAGCACCTTTATTATGTTCACAGTGCTTTTCGTGCAATAGTTCATTTGGCTGAATCTGCACAAAGCCCTGTTTCATGATTCCCATTGATGAGGAAAAAAAGGCTCATGGAGCTTAGAGGAGTTACTCAGAGTCACACAGTGGTAGATGTGAGATTCAAACCCAGGCTGTTTAGTAACAAAACTTGTGTTCTCCCTCCTACACCACTACCCCTTGAAAAATTGCTGGGGGAGCTGGTACTTTTGGCCATTTTGAGGGCCCTTTCTGTGTAAAAGTGCCTGTGTGAGCTTGCCGGTGCTGTACCAGCCTCGCCATGCAGTTGCTCAGATGTTGGTTCCAGCTCTGGGATCTTCCAGTTGAAGACGAACACCACTCATTTCTAGACCTAACCTGCTATATTTAGTGCTTTAAATGCTTTAGCTCCGCTTCTCAAAAACCATGCCAAGCTTGGAGACGTTAAGTAACTTGTCCAAAATCACACAGCTAAGTGAGTGTCGGGATGGGATTTGGCGAGGACCTGGGTCCACCGAACTCTAAGCCTGCGCCCCCTGCTGGACTTCACTCAACCTACAGCGACTAGGAAGGAGACCTAGTGGACTCAGAATCAAATGTCATGAGTCTCTTGAAAAGGATCACTATTATAAATAAATTTTAATGCAGAGAAGAATGCTTGTGGCATGATGCTCCTGAAAAAAAGTAGTACATAAAATTACATGTGCATTGTGCTCATATAACCAATAAAGCATCAATCAAGCTTGCCTATATAGAAGAAAATAAAATTGGAGAGAGAACCACCAAAATGAACAGTGGTAGTGAAGTTCTGGGTGGTTTTCCTTCTATTTTTCTGAATTTGTCAAATTTTCCTTAATGGAAAAAAAAGTCTTTTTTTAAAAAAAAAAACAACAACAACAGCCACGCTGGAACAGATCAGTTAAAGAATCGATTAACAGAGGGAAAGCCTTCAGGAGGAGAGGGAGGCTAGGAGCACATGCTCCTCCCCTCCTCCAGGAGGAAACCCTCAGTTGGTCTCTGACTGTCTCTGGGTGCTCACTGTGGACACCAGTCTGGGCTGGGTGCTGAGGCTGGCCTGTCTCCCCAGAGGCCCTGCACATTCCTTTGTGTCTCAAGGCCAAAGCAATGGCCTGTGCTTGCTGAGAGCACAATGAAGGTTGAATAGTGAGCATCTCCAAGGTAATTTTTTAGGGCTGGTGACTTGTCTTTGAGACTTGACTTACCAGCCAAGAATCTAGGATGAGATAGGAACCGAATTTCACCATGTTATTAGTGCACCAACATGAGAAGAGCATCCAGAGGACTCAGCTCTCCTAAATCACCTTCACCTTTGTTCCTCTTGGGGCTGCCATCTTCTCTGATTAGGAAACCTTCTCAGATGGTGTAGAGGTCTCCATCAGCTCAGGGCCTCAAGTTGTGGGGTTTGAATACATGCTATTTAATTTTTCGTTATCTAACTGGCATTAGAATCAGTTGGCTATGCTATAGGCCAAACCGTGTCCCCTACAGCTTAATGATAACCCTGCAAGGCCCTTCCTATCCAGCTTCATCCTGGATCATCCACCAATCCCAGGGCTCCCTTCTTCCTCCCAGTCTGCTCCAGCTAAATCATGTCACCTGCTCACAAAGGCTCAGCACTTCAGGCTCCAGTCCCAGCTTTGTTTACGCTGCTTCCCTGCCTGGTGTGCTCACCTCCTCAGTCCATCTAGATGCCACACACCTCACTCCTCTTTCAAGACTCTGCTCAAACGCTGACTCCTTTATAAAGTCTTTCGTGATCTGTATCTATAGGTAGAGATGGAATTTTACCATCTCTACCATTGCAAACACTTACTCAATACTTGTACTTTCTACATGTGTGCTCTTGGTCAAGAGCTAGGAACTTGGTATATGTTATCTTGAATTCTGACAGCAACTATGTGAGGAAGGGCTGTTCTTTCCATTGACTGATGAGGGCACTAGGTCTCAAAGAAGTGAAGGACTATCCCAAGGTGTTGTGCTTTCAGAGGGTACATAATGTCATCGTTTCCCTGGAGGAATCTTCAGTGAAAAAGGAATGTGTAAAACCTTTTGTGGACATTAATAACACTGGTCAACAAATTTTTACAAAAGTCATGTTACTGAAATAAAATTAGTCATTTCCTATCAATTTGTATGTGCTCAACATGAATATGACAGTCAAATTCTAATTTTGGCTCTAGTTTTTTTGTAATCTGCAATAAATTGATGTTTACATCACAAAATGTATGTCTATCACTGTTCGACAAATTTTTACAAAAGTCATGTTTCTGAAATAAAATTAGTCATTTCCTATCAATTTGTATGTGCTCAACACAAATATGTCAGTCAAATTCTAATTTTGGCTCTAGTTTTTTTTGTAATCTGCAATAAATTGATGTCTACATCACGAAATGCAAGCCAATAGTAATAGGCCTACAGTTAATACCTGTAAAAAAATCAAATCATACTCTACTTTTTAGATTTCTTCGCTTATCTCTTGTACAGCTGTTCAGGAGCATCTCTGGGGAGTGTCCAGCAGTAGTTAGCTAGCATTGTAGTGGGCCATTTTCCCTGGTATCTTTGTTCCATTGATGCGATGAAAACATTCACCATGTTCATCACTAACCATACCACAGTTTTCAGGGAAGAAATCCAGATGGGAATGAAGGAAGTGGATCTTTAGAGACATATTGCAGCCAAATTTCTGATACTGCATCAGCATGTCTTCTACTAGTTCCTTGTAGTTTTCTGCCCTAACATTCCCAAGAAAGTTTGTAGACACTAGGCAAAAAGCATTCCATGCTTGTTTCGCATCACCCTGCAGCAAGTTGTTGAACCGGTCATCTCAATGCAGACGGGATGTTGATAGACTATTCTCAACTTCTTTTGCTGCGTTATTCCGCCGGAAAGAGGAGGAACCAAGCAGAAGTAACAGTCTTTTATGTGGTTGCTTGGCTCTCTCAACACCATGGGGACTGCAAATGGCATTGATGGTCTTTTGCCATTTAACCACTGTGAAAGCTATGTTGTCCATGTAGCACAGCTATATGTGGGGCCCAAGGTTGGTCTCAGTCACCAACCTTGCATCCAAAGTAAGATCATAAGCCTTCTTCACTTGAGAAGTGAGACTTTTCTTCCGGTTGGCAAATGTCACTTCCCCACAAATAGAGCAGAAATCGTCCACGCTATTAACACACTTTCCAGGCATTACTGTTCTGTATTGTGCCTAAGTGGATAAAATCCTAACAGTTCTATGGAACAGTAGCTTAAACTGTCTGGCACAAAGTCTGAAATATTTTCAATGCTCAACCTTTCCAACAGGGCTTTCTACAATGCACTGCTGATGTCAGCTTACTTCAGCAGCCGCCTGGCAGTAGTATTGCATTACATCAGAAAATGATGCCATCAACTCTGGATGATGTGTGCATGATGGTATTATGCAATGCGATGCAATATGACATCATTCTAGGCTGATTTAGGATGTTGTTGCAGTCCTACTGGATCAATTTAGACGGTGAAACATACAAAATGAATTATATGAAATATCTTCAAAACAAGAGCTAATAAAAAATTTGCAGGTTTATATTCATGTTCAGCACACCAAGATACTACAGATTAGGGCCTTTTTAAGTCAGTAATGATCTCACTGTTTACCAGTGTAATAAATAGTCATGAAAATAGCTCTGAAATGATGAAAACTGGTAGGACTGTTTAGGACCAGATGGATCTTGTGGGGCAAGCTCTCCACCGCTCATCATTGAAATTAGAAATTGTTCATAAGCTATTTTGGCAGAGAGAGGGATTGGAGAGGTCCTTGTTGACTGCAAGGGAATTGAAACTCAGGTGGTAGTAGACAGAAGCCGGCCCTGTGCGAAGGGGGTGAGTACTTCCCTTTACTTCCCTGTTGATAACTTCGTGTTTGTTTGGGTTGGTGAATACATGATTAAACATCCTCAGATGACATCACTAATGGTGTCAGGGAATATCCTGGTGCCGGGGAAGAGTTCAGCACCCTCTAGGTTGGCTAATCGGGGATGAGTAACTGGCTTATTGGTATGTGATTCCTCATACGTATGACCCTTACCGCTTTCCTAATGAATGAATGCCTCTTTTTAGGGTAGCAGTAGACATTCATGCTGTTGCACAAAAAAAGTATTGGTTCTAGTAACTGTTTCCTGCTTTCTTTTATTTTTGATTGGATTCTAGATTCTGGTTCTGAATGGTAAATATAATAAATAAAGAATAGCACACCTGACGCTTAAGGTCATCATTTTCATTGGCATCATTGTCATTGTCATTTTCTGATCCATCTTGATTCAGTGCAGTTCAGTATGTTTTTGAGTTCATGCTGATTCCAAGTATCATGGTAGGCATTGTGGAAGATTACAGCAATGAATCTTTAAATATAACTCCTGTGTCCAGGAGGCTTATGGCCTGGTGGGAAGACAGACATTAAAGAAATCTGTGCTGCAACATTGTAACTAATAAGAAATAATTACTTGGATCATGCTTCTCATATGCTATCTGGTTTTCATCCTTAGATTCCTGGCTCAGAACTCCTGAAACCCTTGGAATTTCCCAAGTGATGAGAGCAACAGTAGTGTTTTGTTATATCAATGAGGCAACTTTGGACTGTACCTAAGCATGGGGCTCGTGCCTGGAAAGCCACCCAAATAATTAGAGGCTGGGAACTTCCAGTCCCAGCACCCAGAGCTCTAGGAGTGGGGAGCGCCTGGAAGTTGAATCAGTTGCCAATGACTGATGAATTAACCAATCATGGCTACGTAAGGAAGCCTCCATAACAACCCAAAAGGAGAAGGTTCTGGAGCTTCAAGGCTTGCGAACACATGGAAATTTGGGGAGAAAGATGATTCTGCAGAGGGCATGGGTGCTCTGAATCCTTTTCCCATTTTTTGCCCTAAGCATCTCTTTCATCTGGTTGTTCAATTGGTAATGCAGTAAGTAAGAAGTCCCTTTGAACTCTGTGAGCCATTCTGTGAGTGCTGTTAGTGGCTCTAGCAAACCCAAGTTGGGGATCCTGCTAACTTTTGACTTATAGCCAGTCAGAAGCACAGGTGAAAACCCAGACTTGTGACTGGAGTCTGAAGGGGTGGCCGGGGCAGGGGGGTGGTGAGTCTTGTAGGACTGAGCCCAAAACCTGTGACATCAGACATTATCTCCAGGTAGAGGATGTCAGAATTGAGTGGAACTGTAGAACAACAAAGCTGGTGTTGAGAATTGCTCACAGGTGTGGGGTAACTCCTCCCCTTGATTTAGCATAATTACCAAAGGGTGGTTTAGGAAACCATAGCAGGAAGACCCAACCTAATCTCGATGGATTGGGTGGGGAATGCACACAGAGAGGACCTCCCAGGGGAAGTAAGATCCCAGCTGAGAATTGGTGAATTGGTTTTTTTAGTTTGCTTTGTTTTGGTTAGGGGTGGAGGATAATGAGGACAGGAAACAAAGAGCATTTCAATGGATAAAAAGATAGCAGAGCAGAGAAAAGGTCTAGAGAACTTGACACGCTTATTGGCTTCGGGGAAACATTTTGTGTTTTGGAGCACAACTAGCATCATAGGAGATGACCTAGGATTGCTTAGCCAGAGTGATGCTATGGATTTGGGATTTTACACCAAGTATTTCAGAAGGCTATATGGTGTTTCGAATGAATGCGTATGCTAAGCAGGTAGTAGATGGCAGTGATGGGAGTAAAGACGATGATAATAATAATAGCAAACACATACTATGTGCCAGTCATTGTCCTAAGCAGTTTAGAAACACTTGCTAATTTACATAAAGACCCATTACAACCTACCTTTGTCTTCTGGTGCCAGGAAGTGAGACCAAGCCAAAGTCTTGTGTGAGAAAGACTTTGTTGGGGAGAACAGAGAACAGAGGCAGACCTCCGCAGAGTGGTCTGGAGCCAAGTTCTCAAGTCTGACAGAGATGGGCCCGAAGGAGGACAGGTTGGGAGTAATCCAAGAGAGCTAGGTGACGGGCACAGGTGGTTTTGGGATTTCTCAGTTCATCTAAAATGGTAGAATGTGTACCACACCCTGAGCTGGTGTGTTGGTTGGTCTGTCTTATGTCTTTGCTGTGAACTGCTGGCAATAACGAGGTGCCCTGAATGCTCCAGTATAGGGTCTGTGGACAATGGAATACAAAAAATGGACCAAGACATGACCAAGTAGAAGTATTTCTATGTTGTAATCAAAGGCTGAATTTTAAGTTTTACAGTATTGACTGGCTGGTCATCTGTCAATTAACAATATGGGTAGTGAAGGCTTATGTGTCCTTAGTGGTTTGTGTGGGGGGTGGGTTTAGGGACAGGTCTTTTTTCATACCATGCACAGTTTAATAAAAAGAACTCTGGCCATATCTGGAGATGTTGGTTTCTATTGCTAATTTGCTATTTGCTAGTTATTTGAGCTAGTGCAAACCACTTGCCCTGCATAAATTTCAGGTTCCTCATCTATGGCCTTTATGGAATTGTTAAGAGGGTAAGGGTGTGTGAAAGTACTTTGCAGATGGTACCACTTCACTGTTTATGAGGTGATGAGATGCTGAGGAAACTGATGTGCACCAAACCGACATAAAACCGGCATGTTCCAGAATGCCAACGTCATGATTTGGTATTGATGGAGGAAAGAATAGAAAACCTAAAGGAGGCATCATGAGACCAGAACCTGGCGCACACAGTGCCAAGAACTGGAGGTAGGGGTAGAAGGGATTAACATAATCACTTCAATCAGGTATCAGAGGCTATAGGGAGGGTAAGGCATGTCAGGACAATCTCTGCCCCCCCTTTTTTAAAGATTTAATTTATTTGTGCATACAAGCTGGGGTGCAGGCCAGAGATGTAGGGGGATGAGAGGATTCACCAGAGACAGAATGGGATGCAGAACAGGCAGATTGACTGAAATACACTGCTGAGGGGAGCAGCGGGGGAGGCAGGAGAGGTCTGCTGCGCCATTTGGGAAGCTCCTGGTCGGGTATCGAACTTGCGCTGCAGTGGATAGCTTCATAGTACTGTGACTTAATCCATGTGCCACCAAGGAGGCTCTCTGGCCCCTTTCTAACCCTACATGATTAACAAAAAACAAACCACTCCTGGAAGGCATGAGCCCCGCCCAAAGAGAAGACTGTATCAGTGTGAGCTCTGCACTGGTTCGGGGCAGCAGTCCTTCTGCCCACCTGTGACTATGCAGGTGCTTCTTTCCACCAACTCTCTGTCCCTCTGCAGGCAGCGGCCTTCCTGCCTGCCCATGACCTGTACCATGCCGGGACTTTTCTTCACTAGCCTCCCTCAGCAGGGGCAGCTCTTCCCAAGGCTGCCTGCCTGCGACCACGCCAGCCTCTCTGCAAACCTGTTCCTTTTGGAGCAGCTCTTCCTGCCCACTTGTCTATGCAAGTGTCCTTTATTCTTCTGTCTCTTTCCCTAATAAACCTACTCTTTAAATATAATTAATATCTCTGTCTTGTGAGAAACTCACCACATGCTGTTGAAAGGGGAGCTCTAGTGAAAACTTTCCCAGAGTGAACCCAAAAACCCTACTCTCCATCGACTCCAAAAATAAACATCAGTATCATCTGGGAAATGTAGTTGGCAGAGGGCTCTGTATCCTTTCAGAACATTCTCTTCCTTGAAGAGGAGCCCATAGGGTACAAATGAAGGTCAGAGAGTTGTGTGTCCCGACTCCACAGAGTGAACAGTGGCCATGTGTTAAGTGGACTTGAGATAGCCAGGGAGGGAGGCATTTCAGATGGAGGTGTCAACAAGCACGAAGGCACAGAGACATAAATCGGTGGGGGCTATAAGGAATCTCAGACATAGTGTAGGGTGTTTGCAGGAGATGGTGACATAATCAACCACAGTTCACGGGGGCTGGATAATACAAATGTATGCTACCATGCTGACCAAATTGTCACAAGCATGTCTACTCTTGGTGACCCATTTTATGATCCAACATCATGGTCAGAAAGTTCTTAGGTCTAATCCAAGTGCACACTGCTAATGGGAGGTTGTTTTCCCTGGTTTTGTCTTTAGAATCCTGGAATCCTAGAATAAAAAGTTTAGGTAGGAAGGTCTCACAAGGACAGACACCAGAGGCAGGGGCAAGGATGATTAATGAATCTTGGACTGAACTTGGCTATGGAAATTTCCAGGAATATAAGGTGAGGTCAGAAAAGATGATCAGGGCCTCCCTGGTGGCACAAGGGGTTAAGTCACAGCACTGTGAAGCTATCCTCAGCCACTCAGCTTGAGTTCGCTCCCCAGCCAGGGAGCTAACCCACATGGTGCAGCAGACCTCTCCTGTCTCACCCACTGCTCCCCTCAGCAGTGTATTTCAGTCACTCCACCTGTTCTGCTCCCCACTCTGTCTCTGGTGAATCCTCTCACCCCCTCCCCCACATCTCTGGCCTACACCCCAGCTCTTGTATGCATAAATAAATAAATCTTTGAAAAAAAAAAGAAAAAGAAAAGATGTTCAGCCAGAGGTGGGGACAGAGAGGATTATTGGTCTTAGAAGACCAACCCAATATGAACCCAAAGGGATACTTTCCACAAGAATTCCATCAAAAGAACATTATAAAAGTACACCCCTTGCCTTGGAAAAATGAAGCTCTTGCCTTGTAAAATTGCCCGCCTGCATCTATGCAGGTGTCTCTCTTTCCTGGTTCCCCTTTCTTCAATAAACTTGCTGTGCACTGATAAGTGGGAATGTCTGCTGAATTCTTTCTCAGAGGGACCCAAGAATCCCACGCACCAAGCTCCATCATCTGAACATCATCAAGAAGAGGCAGAAACCAGTTTATAGACAGTCTCATCTTGAGAAATGTGCTAGTCTTGACTCCAAAGCTTGTCCCTGAGGAAAACTTTTGGCATCTAGAATGACCCAAGTAACTAGACAGCTCTATCCTGCCCCCAGGGAGGTGCTCTGGCTGCTCTTGGGGCTCCTAGGGAGGTCTTCTTAGTCTTCTTTGTCTTTCTGATGGGTAAAAGGACTTGTGATTCCCCCATTCAGTTCATATGGATGAACTCAAGGTAAGAAGCAAGAAAAAGAGGAAGGTTTAATCTTCTTTGTCTTTGTAATAGAATAATTAACCAATGTCAAATAGCATGTCGAGAGAAGCAACATTTAAAAGAAAAGTGGCATGGGTTTTTAAAGGTAAATGTTAATCTCTGACTTTAAAAATGGGTACTTCTGGTTATATTACATTTGTTCCTGTTAGAAAAGAAAGGAGGCCACTGGTTGTTATTGTATAGTCTGTAAGTGGGCCAGATTTGGGTGGCGAGCCGAATGAGCCCTTTGGACTTTAGATCTGGGGTCAATCCCATCTTATTATTTTTTTTTAGAGATTTATTTATGCATACAGGAGCTGGGGTGTAGGCCAGAGGTGTGGGGTGGTGAGAGGATCCACCAGAGCCAGAGTGGGGAGCAGAAAAGGCAGATTGGCCAAAATACACTGCTGAGGGGAGCAGCAGTTGAGACAGGAGAGGTCTGCTGCGCCATGTGGGAAGCTCCCTGGCTGGGGATCGAACTCATGCTGAGTGGCTGAAGATAGCTTCATAGTGCTGTGACTTAACCCATTGTGCCCTCAATCCCATTTTAGAGAGGGTGTGGAGGAGGCATCCTGGAGGGGAGCCAGGGAGGTGGATGGGGTGTTGCCCATTATGGGGAGAGAAAGCTTGAAAGAAGGTAGAGATCAAAGGAGGCTCTAAAGAAGGCAGAAATTGAAAGAAGGTCACCATGACCTGAAAGGAAGGCCCATGGGTGCCTTCATGGAAGGTGAAGCCAAATGGTGGCAAATAAGGGAAGAATAGGGACAGGAAGGGGCAAGAAGGAGTGGTGATAGGGTATAGGAGTCGGCAGTCTGGTTGGGGACTGGGTTTGGGGATTTTACCTTAAATACTGGCCTGTGGTGGATGTGGTCAGGTGAGATGGCAGAATGCTCCTTCCTCCGATGGCCAGAAAAAGCAGATATGGAAAAGGCAGAGTGAGGAGTAGCAGATTTGAGGTTTGCCAGGAGGTCCAATATAGGACGAGGACAGTCCTTTCTCCACTCACATGGTAATGAGGCTACGAGGGTCCGGACTCCCTGTTGGGAGGGGTTCCCAGGTCGCTTACCAGCTGCCTTAAGCCTTAGTGAGCTGGGAGGGTTCCTGGATCCTCATAAGTGTACGGAGTGTGGGGGAAGGAGAGAGGGAGAAAGGAAAGAATAGAGGCCTGGAGGATGAGGGGAGCACAGGCAGAGGGGCCTAACTCCCGCTTCCTAGTCCCAGTTTTTAGCACCAGAATGTTAGAAAAGAAAGGCCAAGAGTATCAGACTGAAGCAGACCTTATTTGGTCTGTGAGGGGTGAATCTCAGCAGCAGCAGAGTGAGAATCATGCCTGAAATTGGGAGAGCGGGTCTTTATAGGGTCAGGCTACTGCCGAAATTTTTGGCACACATGCGGGCGGCGGGTGTCTCTTCTGCTGGAGTGGGGTCTGCTGGAGTTATTTACTGCTGTCAGCTTATCTCTGATTCAGCTTATCTCTGGCAACGCCAGGCCATGCCAGTTTTAACAAGGGGCCTGTGCGTGCTTTCATCAGCTCCCAAAGCAAGAAAGTGGTCTCTGGCATCAGAAAGCCCTGGGTTTTTATCCTGACCTGGATACTTGTTACAGTAATGAAATATTCGTCTCTTCCTTTTTGCCCCCCCAGGTAAACTCTTGCCATTCCTTTACCCTCTAGGCTTAACAACTTGGTTTTTACATTTCAAAGAAAAGAACACACTGAGAAAATAGCACCAGAACTGTTGACCACCAGGTGACAGCAACAGCAAGCAGGCGCCAGCTTCAATCTCCCCCCAAATATCCAAACACTGGTGTCACAAGGATGAGATGCTGACCTTTGTCCATTCCTCTCCCCATCCCCCACCCCCATTCCTCCCTTGTAACTCTGGAGAAATACCCCAGCTCTCTGTCAAAAAGCAGGGCAGTAGTCTTTCTGACAGGAGTCTGCTGCCCTCCTCAATTTGTCGACAAATCACTTTCCTTCTCCTCAAACTCTTTCCTTTTCCTTCTCCTCAAACTCTTTCCTTTTATTGGCTGAGCAAACCGAGACCAGCATTTAGTAACAGTCTAGTTATGAGGCCCTAGGCAAGTTAGTGCTCTTTTCTGAGCCTCAGTTTCTTGTCTGTAGGATGGGGTGGGTTGTGTGGTTATCCTTTCTCTGTAGGGTTGTTATAAAAATGAGCACACCTTCAGCACAGAGACCTAGAGTTGATGATCCCCACCCCTTGCCTGTTACTCATTTCTCCTTTCATTTGTTTTGGTTCTTTCCCAGACCCCCTTGCCTGGACCAAGTGTTGGGCCTGCCAGAAGGGACTTCAGGGCAGAGCTCACAGCTGTGTTCTTTCATTAGCACCTGGGGCTTACCTTCCCCCCCTCCCCCAATGCATCCCCCACCAGAAGGGTCAGGGAATTCCTTCTGGACGTAAGCCCATTGCTCTCCTTTTCATCCTTTTCATTCTCCTTATCATGTCCAGTGATGAAATCCAGTGGCCTCAGACACATACCTGTGCTGTCAGCTGCCCTTTCCTCTGGAATTTAATCAGAACTCACAGGCCAACTCTTCGGGTGGCTGCAGTTGGGAAGTTCAATACATTCTGGCCTTTTCTAGGTGGGTTTGCTTTTTGCATTATTGCAAATACTCCTGGAAGTTCTTTTTTTTTTTTTTTTTAATACAGGAAGGCATGGAATATCAGACACTTTAATAAGAGTTCCCTGTGGAGAGGGAGACTTTTACAGCGTACCTTCTGAATTCTGAACCATGTAAACATCTTACTGTTCTAACAGAGCTGAGTAAGTTTAGCGGTGGTCGCCTCTCTGGGGGTCAGTTGCCACTTCAGAGACCAGTGAGACAGCTTTATAGCAAGAATAATAATTAAACAGGCTCCAGAATGTACCCAAATGATGTGTCCCCTTGGCCAGGAAGGTAGTCTAGATTCAGGGAGGAAGAGGGAGACTCTTTCTTGGGAATGATGCCAACTGACCAGAATATTTTCAGTCCATCCACCATTCCAAAGGCCCCAAGTACTCCTGTATTGGTGGATTCCCTTTGAGGACTGTGCCAGAAACTAGGGAGTGAGGCAAGGGCCAGGACTCCCCCTCCCCCCAATTTTTTCCTCTGAATAGTAGGGAGGAGTATTGGCTGAAGCTATTTGTTTAATTAATTTCAGTCTTATCAGTTCCTTTAACCTATGAATACCTATTGTGTAAACTTATTTAGCTCTATTAGAACAGGTAAGATGTTTACATGGTTCAGAATTCAGAAGGTACACTGTAAAAGTCTCCCTCTAACACAGTCCTCAGTTATCTAATTTCCTTCCCTAGAGGCAAGCAACATTATGTTTTTCCTATTTTCTTTGAAGTTATCTTATGCACAGAAAACTGTATGTACTTTTATTTCCCATGCCATTTTTATCCCTCCTCATAAGTGAATTATAAACACTGTTCTGAACCTTGATTGGTTTTAACTAAATAAATCTTGGAATTATTTCCCCAAAATGCATTAAAAAATATTTTTATGGTTTGTTTTGATCCACTAAATGATGGCATCATAACTTTTTCACAATGGTTTGTTTCCACTCTTCTGTTATTATAAACTATACTGCAGAGAATAACTCTGTACAGATGTTATTTCATAGGCTGGCAAGTTTATCTGTAGGACAAGTTCCTAGGAGGGAATAGCTGCATAAAAAGGTATACACATTTATAATTTTGAATGATATGGTAAAATTACTCAATTTAGAAATTGGACTAACACTCCTGCTAGCCACATGTAAGAGTGTTTTCAACATGCAAGTATGTTTTATAGAGTATTTATTATGTTCCACTTACATTGGAGGTTAAAGAAGTGGAAGTTATCTTCAGTGGCTTAAGGTAAAGAGGCAAAGAAAGCAAACACAATTTTAAAAGAGCAAAAGACTAACAGATGCTTCACCAAAGGCATATGGATGGACAGGTAAGTGAATAAGCACATGAAAAAATGTTGAGTATACAGTAACTAGTGAAATGCAAATTAAAACTACAATAATATACTATGAAACATCTTTTAGAATGCCTGAATTAAAACGTATTGACAATTTCAAATTCTAATTAAAACAGAGTAATGGAAACCCCTACATCTTGCTGCTGGGAATGCAAAAACGGTAGAAGGACTTAAAAAGCACTTTGGCTGTTTCTTATAAAATTAATACACCTCTACCATATGACCCAGCAATCTTACTGCTAGAGAAATGCAAATTTATCAGTGTTTATAGCTGTGCTATTTGTAATTTCTAAAAAGTGGAATAACCCAAGTGTTCCTTTTTTTTTTAACACAATTTTATTTTTTTTAAAGATTTATTTGTTTATGCATACAAGCTGGGGTGTAGGCCAGAGGTATCGGGGGTGAGAGGATTCACCAGAGACAGAGTGGGGAGCAGAATAGGCAGACTGAAATATACTGCTGAGGGGAGCAGTAGGCGAGGCAGGAGAGGTCTGTTTCTCCATGTGGGAAGCTCCCTGGCTGGGTATTGAACTTGTGCTGAAGTGGCTCTGGGTAGCTTCATAGTGCTGAGATTTAACCCGTTGTGCCACCAGGGAGGCCCCCAAATGTTCCTTAATTAAGAAATGTGTAGACAAACTGTGGCACATCCATTCAATGAAATACTACTTTGCAATAAAAAGGAGTGCCGATACAATACTGTGAATGTATACCAAATGTTTTAGGCTAAGTGAAAGAAGCCTGATTCAAAAACTTGTATTCTATTTGATTTCATTTATTTGGCATTCTAGTAAAGACAAAAATATCTGCACAGAAAATGGATCAGTGGTTCCCAAACATCTCTGACCTTAAAATCTGAGCCACATGATATCTCTGAGCTCCTAGGGATAGCCGCTTAACAGTGGAAACCACTTTAAAATAATTATGGCATAATAATACATTTGTTCTCATACAAGACACTATGGTAATAGACCAATGTTTGGGGGCTGCTTGCTAATCCATATTACAAATCTTTCTATCCCTGACTACACATTAGCATCACCAGGAAAGAGGGGCTAAAACTGATGTCTGGGTCTCAACAAGACCAATTCAGCCAGAATCTGTAGTTTGGAGGTCTGGTATTCATATTCTTTAAAAGCTCCTGGTGATCTTTTTTCTTACCTTATATTTTTACTAGCATTATCCAGATCATTAAGGCAATAGACATTAAACAGGACATAAGCAGAAGTAAATTGAAAAATATTCAGCATTTTTTATAAAAATTCAAAGTTGGGATTCTCATTCTTTTTGTATTATATATTTTTAATAACAAACTGCTTTCAACATAAAATATTATATTAGAATTCTATCAAAAACAAATTTTATAAATATGCAGGGGGATATTTTTAAGATTCGATTTATACAATGTTAAAATACTTGTATTCAATTTATCCTACCGTCTTATCTGTGAGATTAGAAGGTTATCCTGAGATAATTTTTTGGTATTTTTTTTTATTGAGGTAACATTAGTTTACAATCTATGTATATGATTTAGGGGTATAGATTCATACCTCTTCAGACGTTTGCTAACACACCACAGCCACCACCCAAATACCCATAGTCCTCAACCAAAGTCCACTGGGTCCCCTCTTACCCTTCCCCTCAAGTAGCCTCAGGCAATTTCTAGGGTTTGATTTGATTTTGTCCATTTTTTAATTTCATTTTTCTATATTCCACAGTGAATCCAGTATTTGTCTTTTTCTTTCTGACTTATTTTGCTTAGCATAATCTCTTCCAGTTCCAAATGGCAAGAGTTCACCTTTTCATATATATATATATCTGAGAAGTATTCCATTGTGTATAAATAGCCCATCTTAATCCACTCATCTGTCATTGGGCACTTGGTATGATAATATGACTTCGCTATTGTAAACAGTGCTGCAATGAAAATAGGAGTGCATATATCCCTTTGAATTAGTGTTTTTATATTCCTGGGGTACTTAGGAGTATAATTGCTGGATTTGAAATAATTTAAGATTGAAAAAAAGAATTTGGCAATGACATAATATTTTATCCTGAGACAATAGGCAAGAAATAAAAATTTATCTTCTTTCTATATCCTTTATGTAATTAGGGTCAGCCACCACACTTTACAATACTATAAATCACTTCGCTGAAGCTACTTTAAGCCAACAAGGTAATACAGTGAAAATTCTTCTCAGCAATAAATAGAAAATTAGAACAAAGGAAATATCCTGAATAATCATTTAAATCACACCGAAAAATGTTTTCCATTTAATATTTGCATAACTTTTATATATAATATGTATTACATGTCATTATCTTTGAGAAGATTATCAATGAATGATTATCAATGTTATTCTATAATCCATTTTATATTATTATTAACATTCTTTTCAATTTAATAAAGTCATTAAATATAATTTTGGTGATTCTATTTTCAAAAAAAGGTGCAGTGATGTGAGGTTCTAGTTAAAAGAATTATTTCTAGTGAAAGAATTCAACCTGTGAGTTTGCTCTCCCAAGTATGGGATAGGGTTCATAAAATCACCTTCCTGCAGCTACTTCCTCATGAGATGTATCATAAAAGCATCTGAAGGTATTTATAAGTAATATAAATAAAATACTGTGCCATCGCCTTATAAAAATTGGACCTACCGAGAGCATATGGTACATTGGAATGCTGCACTCACACTGCCCAGCCAGGGCAACGGTTAAACATTCAAGAACTTTAGGCAAGCAGGTTGTAAAACCATGAGGTAGCTTGAAATCTTCTAAGAGTATTTCATCATGGAAATCAGCAGATGGTACACATTAGGGCACCCCCAAGATGCAGTTTACCAACACCCCCTATCTAGGACAGTATTTGTGATTTTACTTTTGACTTCCACATTTTGAAAAGCAATTCCTTCCAACCTGTACCTGCTCTATACTTTGCCTGGGTACAGCGCGAACGTGACACTGTGCCTCCCGCAGGCCCACACGAGGGAGGCTCAGGCGTCCCCCTCCTTCCACAGCTGTCCTTGAAGGACACCCTGCGGGTCCTTTAGATTTCCTTGATAACGCCGATACGGGTAAGTCTGGTTACTTAGCACGTCTCATCTTAACGTGTTTTTCCTGCCCATGAGTGAACAGATGTTTCTCAGGAGTAGACTAGGGAAAAGAAACATGAACGCAGAAGCTGCCTTGAAGAGGTCTTTACATTTCATCAATAAGTCTTACAGATGTGGAAAGAGTCCCATTTTTCCAACTATGACAAAGTATGTGTTCTTTCTATTAAGTTACTCTTCACAGTAAGGGCCGAGATCCACATTTGAATGGTGTCTCCAGTGGGTAACTTTGTGATCCCACCCAGTCACCTGGCTATTCGAGTTTCCTCTACTGCTCCGTGGCCGCCTGGGAGGATGGTGAAGTAGAGCAGAAGGGGTCAGATATTTTTTTAAAAAGATTTATTTATTTATGCATACAAGCTGGGGTACAGGCTAGAGGCATGGGGCGGCAAGAGGGTTCACCAGAAACAGAGTGGGGAGCAGAACAGGAAGATCGACAGTAACACACTGCTGAGGGGGAGCAGCAGGAGAGGCAGGAGGCAGGAGGTCTGCAGCGCCATGTGGGACTCTCCCCCGCCAGGCTTCCAACTCGAGTGCCACTGTCAACAGCTCCACAGTGCAGAGCTTAACCACTGCGCCACCAGGGAGGCCCAGAAGGGGTCAGATTTGAGTGCACCTGGAGGGCTCCTGGAAACAGGCAGTTGAGCTCTAGCCCCAGAGGTTCTCTATGTGGTAAGTCTGGGTGGGGCCCAAGAATCTGCATTCCTAACAAGGTCCCAGGAGACAATGCTGCCAGGAGAAGACAACACTTTGAGAGCCACTGAAATAAAGCAGAGACATAATATCAATTGCATAATCCTGTGTCCCCACTGTTGCCTTGATTGATAGGTTAAGGAAAGGGGGGAAATGGTATTTTTTGAGTATCTACAGTTACGCGAGTCAGCTCCTTTTACTTAGTACACATCTTCAAAGTGATTATATGATCTCATTTTATGGAGGAGGAAATTGAAATTCCCCCAAATTAAGCGACTTGCCCAGAGCTTTACAATGAGGAATCAGTGTGTCTGGGATTCACACTCAAGCTATCCACAGTTCAGCCATAGCATCGGTGGAGGGGTTTCATATCATTTTGTCTTCCTACATGATAGTCTGTTTCCTATTTTAATTCTTTTTTTTTTCTTGTGGGTATTCTGATGTATTGTCAGAGTTCAGTCCCTCAGTCTAGAAAAGTTATTTTGGCTCTTTCAGCCTCACTTTCCTTATCTGTAAAATGGGGAGTCATATTACTCACCGGGAGCCTTGGGGTGGAATCACAAACACATGTAAACCACTTGGCAATGTGTCTGGCAAATGCTAGGCACACACACTTGGCAACTGCTGCCATCACCCAGTTGCCTCTTGTTCCACTGCTCTCTTGTGTTAGCCACCTGAGTCACGACTTACTCTGATCATGTGTTTGAATTGTCTTATCAGTATGTCTCCTTATGGCACCTGTTATACCACAGGCTGTTATGAAATTAAATGAGGTAACAAGTAAGATGCATAGCAACCAGCCAGTCAACAAGCAAGTATTTATTAAGTTTACACTGTGCCAAGCATGGGGTAGAGCTGTGAAGTAGAACACCCCTGCCCAAAGGGACTTACGTAATTATTCCTGTTGGTTCATTCTGGAGGTGACAGAGATTAGATCTCTAACACTTTCATAAAGCTACTGCTGCCACCTCTCCAATATTGTTTTGCTTTGCTTCTGAGCTACTTTGCTTTGTTGGTTGGTGGGTCTCAGTATGCTAAGCCTACTTTTGAACTCCCAACAGCTCCTTTAAACAAATGGAGTTGCTGATGTCAACAGCTGAGACACCTTCTGGTCACACTATCTATAGTGTAGGGGGTGTGACCTGCTGCTGTGATTCCCAAGACAGCTACAAAACCTGGAGTTAAGAGCTTGCTTTTCCTTTCAGCATCTGCCACATCCGAGAATTGAAATTTCCATAATTGATGCAGATCCCAAGAACTTGTCAAGGTCACCAGTGACTTTCATGTTGCTAAATCCAGTGCTCAGTCCCCACCTTAGCAAACCCATCCGCAGCCTCTGGCAGAGTTCACCCCACCGGCCCTTCTGCCTCGAACACTTTCTTCTCTTGACTTTGAAAGACCACAGTCTCCTGGTCTACAGTCTCTTCCTGACTTCTAAAAGAGTTGTCCAAACTGACCTCATTGCTCCACTCCCTACTTGCTTGACCTCTTCACCTTCTCAGCTAAAAACACCCCTACCCCTTCCAATTGCTCATGTCAAAACTCCTGGAATCATCCTTTACTCCTCTCTTTTACTCACATTTCACATCTAATCCACTAGTACATCTTGTTCTACCTTCGATATATATATATATATAGAATCTGATCCCTTCTCCTTATCTCTGCTGCTACCACCTTGGTCCCAGACACCATCATCCCTTGCCTGGATTCTTTTAATAGCCTCCTCATTTCCATTTTTGTTTTCCCAGGTGATTTATTTTTGACCTCAGACACCAGGTTGACCCAGATGGCATCACACCACCATTCAAAGCCCTCCCCGTGGATCCATGTGCCTCTCAGAGAAAAGCCAATGTTCTTAAAATGGTCTTAAGCCCTGTGTGATCTGGCCCCTGTGATCTCTTCCACCATCTCCCCTCCTCTCTGCTCCGACCACACTGGCGTCCTTGTTTCCTGACATTAACAGGCTCACCCCACACAGGGCCTTTGCACTTGCTGTTCCTTCTTTTTGGCATGGTGCTTCCCTGTCCCTGCTGCCTGCTCCCTTTCTCCCCCAGCACACACATGGCATGAATTACTCCCACACCTCCTTTAATTCCTTCGTACCTGCTCAGTGAAAACTTCCCTGACCACCCTGTTTAAAACCTCCACCCTCCACCATCCTTATCCCCTTCCCTGCTTTGTGTTCCTGCACAGACTTACTATCTCCTAATAGACTAAGTGGTTCTGAAGGGGTTCAGATGATAGAGTTTCATGAAACTAGATGAAACTCTATCATCTGAACCCCAGCAGTTCCATATTTGTATCATCTTTCACCTACTACTTCACTCCAATGTAAACTTGAGGAAAGTAATGATTTTTGTGTGTTTTGCCCACCCTTCTATACCAAGCACATAGCTCGGTGACTGGCACACCGTAAGCCCTTAATAAATATTTGTCAAGTGCACAAGTATCTGACATTTGGCAAGTTCTTACTATGTGCCAGGCACTGTGCTAAAAGCCTTTGTGGAGTCCATAATTTCATCCTCGAGCAACACTGTGAGGTGGACCCTATTATTATTATATCTCATTTCCTATGAGATTAGGAAATGAAAACTTAGGTTAAGTAACTTGCCTGAGGTTACATGTTTAGAAAGTGTTAGAATTGGATTTGAGTGTCCCTTACCAGTCACCAGTACCTGGGTACCTAACTTCTTTGCTGTGGTGTTGCATTCAATCTGGAGTCTCTGCCTCCAGAAAGTCTTCCTGAACCCACACTGTTGAGGCTTACACAGCACCAGCCACCATCCCAGTTACAGCAATTTCTGCTACAGTTTGAGTTCATTTTTATGTCTGCCGCTGCCTGCAGACTGTTTTCTACAATGGTGCCTTTTCGTGTTTACTTTTCCAGCTAGGCTGAAGGCTGTGTCTTCCAGGCACCAGGGTCGCCAGGTCGCCAGACTGTGTCAGAACTCCATGACCACCGCGTCTGATTTACCAAGGATGGGGAGCAGGGTGGTCTTGGGGCTTGTCTGCCCTCATCCACGCACCAGGTAGAAACTCAGTAACTTCTTGTTGACTCGAAGGACCCAATTCCTTAAGAAGTTGACTTGAGCCCTTCAGGCCACATACGAGCGGATTTTTTAAATGCCTCAAGAAGGCTCCTTTGGAAGGGAGGCATTTTGGCAAAGCTTGCTTCGCCAGGGTGCTCTTGGAAGAGATTGCTGTGGTATCATGAACTTCTGGGTTAGCTGAACAGCAACTCATTCTCTCTTGATTGTCATCCTTGTTAAAAAATTATTTTGAAAGAAGATGCTTTTGCCTCAGTTTCTGAGGATAGGTTAAGCACAGCAATGCTCTTTGCAATTTGGGTATGGACAGCTATGCAGAATTTAGGCGAAGTTCAGTACATTCCCTGGATATTGGTACTTTTGTTTCCTCTTAGCCATAATGTAATTTTTGTGGTTTGTCTCTATGTGTTAAAAGCAGAGTACCTACATTTAGGAATGGATAGATAAGATTCCATTTAACTGAGGGTTCTCACTGAATTGCAGCTGATTGATTTTGCAAATAATGGGACCCTAAGGCAAGTTTGTGAACACGTCTCATGTTTTCTCATTCTATAAATTACTAAGTCACACCTTATTAGAACCAGCCCTGAGCTCAGCTGGAATATTCTGGCTGCTCATCTACTCTGTTAGCTGACCATTGTTTTAGTAGGTGAACTTCTGTTGATTCCCTGGTTTGGGGATCTTTTGTTTCTATTCAGGTTTGTGCAGGGCTGGTACTGGCTGTAGCTAGGTTTGGCTGAAAGATCAAATCATGGATGTGTGTTGCTGTGAGAAGTGCTTTGTCTAGAGCAGAAAAGATTGTTTTGACCCACTACACCTACCTGTGTCCTTGGGCTGTGATGCAATACATGATCCTTTCCAACAAAGAAATGTAGGAAGTGAACTTCCCTCATCCTCACCAGTCAATTCAAGCCAGCTCCAAGATAACAGATTCACACCAGTAATCTAAACCCCACTCAAAGGCAACAAAAGTTGTAACAAACACCTCAGTGAACATCAGGTGTTCAATTCTAAGTAGCACAGGTCTCAACCCTCAAGTCAGGTGTAATTAATTGACAGTCCTATTCTACCTTTTTATGAAGAAAAAGACATGAGAGTTTTTATAACCTAACTTTAAATATAGTGGAAACTTTGAATTTTAAAAGAGAGACTAGAACCTGGTTATGGCAAAGTAGGAGATACTCTACCAGGAATTTGGGTAAAATAGTTTGAGTATGAAATTTAGTTTTGAGTTTCTGAGCAACCAAGGTAAAAACAAAAATGGCGGACTATGTGGGCTTTATTATCACCATCTGAAGAAGGAGCTGGGGGAAGAAATGTATTTGGTTTTGTTTGGAGGGGCAAATATTAATCTGGTATGACATTAGTAAAAATTAGATTTTGTAGCTTCTCATGGGAGGCATTTGAATAACTTGCCCAGAGATGTCTTTATCTGTGGTTTTGCAGCAGCATAAACGGTCTAGGGCTTACCATGAAATTATGAAAACACAAATCAATGACGGTTCTTCTGAGAAAAGCAGTCAATTCATAATTAAACCCCATAACAATACCTGATCTCACGTCACATTTACTTTTAGCTTTGGTTCAGGGATGTGAGGTGCTTGCTCAGAATGGGTTAAGTTCCAGAAAGATGAATTTTAGGGACAGTTGATGCAGGTAACACAAGCCAGTCTGAGCAAACTACCAGAAAACTCAGTTACCCTCTTTTTCCACTGGTTGCTCAATACTGTATTTACCCCTGAGTGGTGCTGTCAGTTGAGAAAATAACCAGGAGAGTCTTGGTCAAAGGAGACACAAAGAACAGCTTGGACGGAGCAGGAGCTTCAACTGTTGGGAATTCCCAGTGCTAACATTTGGCATTTGCATATGGAAAGTGGATTTCCTGGGGTGGTAGAAGAAAGGTAGACCTGGCAACTGTTCCAGGAATGACCCCTGCCCAGTGGTAAATGTCCTGGGCCCAGGAATTTCCCTCCTGAACCAGCAGGCAAACTGGCCCAGTTCCAATGTTTGACTTTGATTATGAAGGCAACTTTTCTGATACGTATTTATAGGGGCTCAATTAATTGTTTTATTGTGCCTTCTCTCAGCTGGTTCTTGGCAATCAGCTGCTAACACGTGTATTGTAAGGACAGGTGTTTAGTGCCAGAGTGACCCATCACTCCTTTAGGGCATTCTTGGGGGACTTCCAACTTCTCTAGACAGACAAGCAACATATCTCACAATGAGTGGGTTCAGAACTAAATGCAGACATTCCAACTCCACTTCCAGGACTCTTAATGGCACAGTTTCCACTTGAGGTTCAATTCAGCAAGGATTCTTTACAGCTGAGGGCCCTTTGGAAGGCACAGGGTCTTTCCAGGGTGCTAAGTGAAGGGCAGGGGTGATGGATAGTGTCTCCCTAGGATGGTGTGCTGTTTCATGTTCAGCAGAGGGCATGAGTTGGCATGGGGGGCGGGGGGCAGAGGGCTGGGGCTCTCCCCTTACTGGAGGGATATTAAGCCAATGTCAAGCTAAAGGACTGAAAAAGAGCTCCCCAACTACCCCTGTTTATTACACTGGTGCACTGAGGAACTCGATCAGTTCTGAGCATTGCAGTGTGGGGTTTTCCCTGTATAGGGTGGCACAGTGATTCAGCACCTTGGCTAATTTCCACTCTCTATTCTTGGCTCTAAGCCTGGACTTTGTCCTAGAAAAAAAAAAAAACAAAACACCACTTCTCGGAAATGGGCATCACTTAGTTGAGCCACTTAAAAGGGAGTCAGAGATCCATGCAGACATTCTCTAGGCTCCTCCAGGGGTCCAGGAAGAAACATTCATTTATATGTATATTACATTATATATTATATTATATATAATTATATGTGTGTATATGTGTGTATAACATTTTAAAAAGACAGTTTTATTAAGAAAAGAACAAAGAAAAAGAGAGGCACTTGCATCCTCACAGGTGGGCAGGAGAGTTGCCATTAATAAAAACCTCAGTAATAGCAGCTGTCCCTTCCTTAGGCAGCACTTCCTGTGTACTCTTTCTGTTCCAAGCACTTCCCATGCATCTACTCACTTGATGCTCCTAAGAGCCCTAGGAGGTAGGTGGTATTGCTCTTGTCATTTACAGATGAGGAACTTCGGGAAGAGGGGTGTTAAGTAACTTTTCCAAGGTCGCCCAGTAGCTGGAAGATGTCTGCTCAACACAGAATACTAAGAAAGTGTTACTGGAAAAAACTGGTTTGAGCTAATGGTCTAGGTGTCCAGGAGCCAGCCTGGTGAGGCCTCTGTGCTCCTGAATCTTCTTTGTGTTTGGAGCCCTTTGAGAATAAATTGAAAGCATACACCCTCTCCCCCCAGAAAAACAGAAGATGCATTACCACAGGAAAAGGAATCCCATTCTTGCAAATTACTATTTAACAAGGGGACAGTGCCATGTTCTGGTATTTTCTGCTGGTGGAGCTCATCAGTCCTCTTCTCTGCTGTAAGCTTCTCTTGATGAGCAACCTGAAGGACCTCTCCAATTCTCAGTCTGTCCACATAATATCTTAGTCATCTGTGCTTGTTAAATCTGTCTCCTTTGTATACTTTAAATACAGACAATTATGCCTCAATAAAGTCGCAGGGGGAGGACAGTGGAACCACAGACCTCTGACAATTTTCTGTGACCAATGAAAAGTTCTTAAAGGCAGATGTCTTCAATGCAGAATATTGTATTAAATATAACATTCCTGGACACAATAAAGTCCTTCTTTAGTTCAGCGGTAACATCATCTATAGAGAAAAATCATTTTCTTGTTGCATAAAGTACATGAATTTTAAGTGTATCACCTGATGATTTTTAAGATACGCAAACAAATATGTCACTCTCACTCAGCTAATGACACAGAACATTTCCATAAAGCAGTAGAACATACCCATACGATTCTTCTGGGTCCTTTCCCTGTCTCTCCCTCCGTCAGAGTTAACCACTGTTTGACTGGTCTCATCACTGATCAGTTTTGCCTATTCTTGAAGTCATCCACGTGGAATCACACAGATATGCTAGATTCTCTTATTCAACATAATATCTGTGAGAGTCACATGTTATTTTGTAAACTTATAATTTGCTCTTAAAATTGTTGCTTGAAAAAGTAAATAAATAAATAAATTGCTGTTTGATACTCCATTGTATGATACATCACTATTCCTTTATTTTCCTATTGATTGGTATTTGGTTTATTTCAAGTGTGGGACTACTCTGAATAATGTTCCTATAAACATATTTGTATGTGTATTTTGTTCACACAAAGTTCATTATTTTGGGTGAATATGTAGAAATAGAATATGCTGGCTCATAGCTTTAGTTTTATAGATACTGCCAGGTAGTTTGCCAAAGTTGAACCAATTTACATTCCCACCAGCAATGTATGAGGGTTTGTTACTTCTCGTCCTTGTCAACACTTGGTATTGTCAGCCTTTATTGCTACAGCCATGCTAGTGGGTGTGACCTCCTTTTATTTTCACATCATTTCTTTGTTGATGAATCTGGATCAATTCTGTAAACTTTTCCACATTCTGGAGTTGACTAATTGTGTCCCTGTGGTTGCATTCAACATGTTTCCTTTCTCCCCAGTACTTCCCTTAAACTAATAACACTGGTCAACAGTGAGATTGTTACTGACTTAAAAAGGCCCTAATCTGTAGTATCTTGGTGTGCTGAACATGAATATAACCCTGCAATTTTTTTATTAGCTCTCGTTTTGAAGATATTTCATATAATTCATTTTATATGTTTCACCATGTAAATTTATCCAGTAAGACTGCAACAACA
Source organism: Scalopus aquaticus (assembly GCA_004024925.1). NCBI lineage: Eukaryota > Metazoa > Chordata > Mammalia > Eulipotyphla > Talpidae > Scalopus > Scalopus aquaticus. Next base: position 181,880 of record PVIJ01001107.1, on the reverse strand, counting down.
TCCTAAATCAGCCTAGAATGATGTAATATTGCATCGCATTACATAATACCATCATACACACATCATCCAGAGTTGATGGCATCATTTTCTGATGCAATGCAATACTACTGTCAGGCAGCTGCTGAAGTAAGCTGACGTCAGCAGTGCATTGTAGAAAGCCCTGTTGGAAAGCTTGAGCATTGAAAATATTTCAGACTTCGTGCCAGACAGTTTAAGCTACTGTTACATAGAATTGTTATGATTTTATCCATTTAGGCACAATACAGAACAGTAATGCCTGGAAAGTGCGTTAATAGCACGGACAATTTCTGCTCTATTTGTGGGGAAGTGACATTTGCCAACTGGAGGAAAAGTCTCACTTCTCAAGTGAAGAAGGCTTATGATCTTGACTTGGGATGCAAGGTTGGTGACCAAGACAAGCCTTGGGCCCCGCACATATGCTGTGCTACATGTACAACACAGCTTTCACAGTGGTTAAATGGCAAAAGACCATCAATGCCGTTTGCAGTCCCCATGGTGTTGAGAGAGCCAAGCAACCGCATAAAAGACTGTTACTTCTGCTTGGTTCCTCCTCTTTCTGGCGGAATAACGCAGCAAAAGAAGTCGAGAATAGTCTACCCAAACATTCCGTCTGCATTGAGACCAGTTCCACATGGTGAGGGACTTCCTAGTCCAGAACCTCCAGCAGAATATTCTCTTGATTCATCTGATGAGGACAAGGGTGAGCCAACCTGTTCTTCTCCTGTTCCATCAGCATGCAGTGATCCAGATTTTCACTGTGGTGCATCATCAACCCCACACAGACTAATACAGGAAGAACTAAATGACCTGGTTAGTGATTTGGACTTATCCAAGAACAAGGCAGAATTGCTGGGATCAAGACTCCAGCAATGGAATCTTCTAGAAGAAGATGTCACAATTACTTTATATCGAAAGCGTCACCAGCAGTTGGAGCCTTTCTTCAGAAAGGAGAGTACTCTGGTATTCTGTTCCAATATCGAGGGCCTCATGAATGCCTTAGAAATCACTCATTACCCACAAGAATGGAGACTATTTCTAGATTCTTTGAAACTGAGTCTTAAGACTGTGCTTTTGCACAATGGAAACTGTCTTCCATCTATTCTATTCCTGAACAGCTGTACAAGAGACAAGCAAAGAGATCTAAGAAGTAGTCTGTGACTTGATTTTTTACCGTAGGCCTATTACGATTGGCATGCATTTTGTGATGTAAACATCAATTTATTGCAGATTACCAAAAAAACTAGAGCTAAAATTAGAATTTGACTGTTATATTTGTGTTGAGCACATACAAATTGATAGGAAATGACTAATTTTATTTCAGTAACATGACTTTTGTAAAAATTTGTTGACCATTATCATTAGCCCTAGGGAATTGATTATATTAACACCTTTTTCAAGAATCCTTCAAGATGGCTCTTCCCATTATCTGTTGCATCAAATCGCAAAGAACATCATGTGTATTGTCTCACCTTAATTGATGTTAGACAGATCACTGGTTTCTGGTGTTGTCAGTGCTCCATCTGTTGTCAAGTTTCTCTTCAAGCCTCCACTTGATGATTTCAGTGGAGATTAATGATTATTACTTAGATTCATCATTTCATTGAACTTGCAACATAATTTTCTAATTTCGCACTTCTCTTACATTGATTATGATTATTTATAAAGTAGTCTTCCTTATCAGTTACTTGTTGGCCTTGCCTACACTTCTTCCCAGAAAAGCAAGATAACTGCTTGGTAATCTTATTATCAGAATAGTGAATTATTGTTTCAACCTCAAAGGTAACTAATGAATTTTTTTGAAGTATCATTATGAATTTAAGGATTTGTAAATATTGAAAATCTTTCAATTCATTGCAATCTTTTTTCTTTTTCTTTTTTTTTTTGATGTTCAAATTGTCCTGTCTACAAGCTAGTGAGTGCATCTTAAAATTGGTTCTAGATGTATAGACATTTTTAGAACTTTTGATACGTATTGCCAAATTGCTGGGGGCAGGGGGGAGACTACTTGACTTTACACACCCTCAGGTGGTACATGAGTATGTCAGTTTTCTGCTACTGTCACTTACAATGGGGTTTGTAATAGAGTTAGAAGAAACATCTGACAATTGGATGAATTAAATATAGTATCACACTAGAATTTGTTCATGGTGATAAAATGTATATAAAATTTGCCTTCTGAAGTGCACAATCTGTGGCATTCATAGCATTGTGTGATCACTAAGCATCCCTAGAACTTTTTCAATCCAAACTGAATTTCTGAACTCAGTAAATAATGACTCCCCATTCTCCTTGTTTCCAGCTCCTAATAATCATTCTATTTTCTGTTTCTATGAATTTTTCTAATTTTAATTTTATTCTTAAATTTGTGGCAAAAGATGCACACCAAAACATAATATTTTAACCAATATTAAGGATTCAGATCAGTGGCATTAAATACACACACATTGTTTACAATGATCACCACCATCCCTCTCTAGAACTTTCGTTTTCTCAGACTGAGCCTGTGTCTATTAAACTATAAGTCCCCATTAGTCCCTCCTCTTAATCCTAGCAAACACCATTCTACTGTTCGTATCTATGCTCTGACTCTCAGTACCTCATAAATGTGAAATCATGCAACAAACCTTCCTTTGCAATTGACTTATTTCATTTGACCAAGGTCTCAAGGTTCATCCATATTGTAGCATGTGTCAGAATTTCCTTCCTTTTAAGTATTGCATAATATTCCACCGAAGCACTGAACATTCTGTTTTCCTTCATCTGTCAATGGATACTTATGAATAATGCTGCTGCTATGAAAGTTGGTGGATATGTCTGAGACCCTGCTTTCAATTGTTTTGGGGGGAGAAGTAGAAGTAGAATTACTGAATCATTGATAATTTCATGTTGTCTTTTAAGGAACGCCATATTTTTTCCATAATGGTTGCATCATTTTACATACTACCATTTATATCACACCAGTAATATATAAGGGTTCTAATTCTGTACATCTCACCAACACTTATTTTTTGTTTACTATTGTTTTATAATTACCATCATTACCATCATGGGTTTGAAGTGGTATTTCATTGTGGTTTTGATTTGCATTTCTTAGTGATTAATTACACTGAGCATCTTTTCATGTGCTAATTGGCCACTATATATATTGTTTGATGAACTAAATATTCAGGTCCTTTGTCCATATTTTAATGGAGTTGTGTTTTGTTGTTGTTGTTGTTGAATTATAGGGGGCCTTTATATAGTCTGAATCTTAATTCTTTACTAGATACAAGGATTTGCAAATATTTTCTCCCTTACTTGATAAAAGGATTTGTAGATAAAAGGGTTACCTTTTTACTCTGTTGGTAGTGTCTTTTGATGGGCAAAAGTTTTGATGAACTGCAATTTAATGTTTTGATGAACTGCAATTTATTTTTTTCTTTCATTACTTGTCTTTTTGCTGTCACATTCAGGAAATAATGTCAAACCCAACCTCGTGAAGCTCCTAAGAATTCTATAGTTTTAGCAGTTACAATTAGATCTTTGATTCATTTTTGAGTTATTTTTAAACATGGTGCCACAACAGGTAAGGTAAAGGTGTTAAAAAAAAAAAAGTAAGGGCCCACCTTCATTCTTTCCTTTTTACCTTTACAAAATTGGTAGTGTTGTCCCCTCTTTCATTTCTGATTTCATCATGTACTCTTGGGGCTCTCTAAGCTGCTGACATTTAAATCTTAAAACATCCAAATCGAATAGAAGCCACTCTGTCATCTTAGAGATGAGGAAATGGAGGTTTTAAGGAGCAAATGACCTGCTGTAGGAGGGGAAATGGGATTTGAATTCACACCCCAGTCTTATCTCAGTACTCACCTTTTTTCCACAGCTCGTCTCTTCTAGACCATCATGCCCAAATATGTTCTACACCTTTTGATTTGAAGCCATTGTCTTTGATAGAGACAAGCATGGAGACAGATGTTGAATAGTTCTGCTTTCTTCTAGGCATGCCTGTCTTAGAGGTAGCACAGCTTCTTCAGAGCTATTGATATTCTCCATGGTGTTCACGGGTGTGCCATGAAAAAAATTTAATGGTCAAGTGACTTGGGAGATGCTAATCTTAGAGTCACAAGTACATTTAAGCCTTTCAAGGTTCTGATAAATGCTGCTCCAAATAACCTCTTTAATTTTACTTAGCCTAGCATTTCCTAAACTTATTGGTCACAAAAACACTTACTACTCTTTTAGTGAGACAGTAAGTGTATGTTGGAAGAGAGTTGGAACTGTTGATGTAATGGATCAAATGCTAGGCTTAGGAGGATCAGAGAATCCATTGTCTAATGTGATAAAATCTGCTTATCTGAACTTTGGTGTATCAAAGTAAAACAGGACAATACTTTCCTCTTGCTTTACAGGATACTGATGGAATTCAAATGAGACACAAAAGCTGACTAATAGCTGACTCCTCTTCTGTGTTTGTTTTTTGTTAGGCTTTGCTTAAATGCTATATACATCATAATGATCTGCTTTCTGCAGTTTCCATTACTCATGGCCAACTGAGGTCTGGAAATATTACGAATAGTAAGGTAATTTGAGAGAGACCACACTCACATAACTTTTATTACAGTATACTGTTATAATTGTTCCATTTTATTATTAGCTACTGTTGTTAATCTCTTATTGTGCCTAACTTACAAATTAAACTTCATACAGGTGTGCATGTATAGGAAAGAAACAGTACATGTAGGGTTTGGTACTATCTATGGTAGAAGGCATCTGCTGGGGTTCTTGGAATGTATTCCCTGCTGTAATTCATTTAATTCTATTCCTCCCAACACGATAGTCTGTCATTGTGTCAGACTGTGTATGACTGTGTATTCCTGAGGGTCTTGATCTCTCTCAGTGGAAAAGTCTGGATTTGATTCCTGATAGCCTGGGCCTGGAGCCTTAGCCACTGCCCCATTCTTCCTCTTAGCACTTCTGTTCTGACGGTGATTAGGAGGCCCTTTGACAGCCTTCTGTGTATTTTCCAAGCTTCTTCCCCTTCTGCATATCAGCCTTCTTGCTTCTGCCTCTGCCACTTTAGCCCAAACTCAATCTCCGACCTCCTACATTGTGCAGGAGGAGCTGCTGGAAATTCCACATTGGCACGCCATGGTGTTCCCACCCAGGGCGTAGGCATGACTTCAAGACAACCTGCTCTTACCACAGCCTGTGGGTGAACAAGGGAGGAGGGAGCCCCATGGCTGGAACAGACTTGGCTTGCTCTCTGGGGGCATTGAAGTGACTGGCAGGACCCTCCAGATATGCCCACCTGATAATACTCTGGTCCCTCTTTCCTTCCTCGCTCTCTTCCTTTTTACCTTCTTAATTTTTTGATCAATGAAATTGATGCAGGGTAAAAGCTATATCAAACAGTACTAAAGAGTATAGTAGAATAAAAAATAATCTTACTTTCAGCCTGGAATCTCTCCCACATCATTTCCCTTCCCAGAGGCAACTGCTCTGCCAGTTTCCTATACTGCTTCTCTAGAAATTTACCGCATAAGAGCGTATCCAGATGTGTGACTCCCCAGCGGTTTTTACAAGTCATATGATCCTATTATATCTTGTGTTTTTACTTAAAAAAAAAATCTGCTTTAGAGGTATTACCCACCAATGCATGAAGAACTGCTTTGATCTTTGTAACAACCAGAAGACTCCCTTCATTTTAACATAATCTGTTCAATGCAGTCTCTTCTGGTCACTTCCTGTGGCTCATTCTGTCTTGCCCACCATAGACATTTTTGAGTCCACACAGGTGTCTAAGCAAACACCTCCACATTTACCTACTCCCTCTACAGGGGGCTTTAAGCTTGGACTTTATGGAAGAAATCAAGGGAATGACTGACCCCAAGTTCTGAAGGAAGACGATTTTCAATTTTTGTATGGTTATCAAATCTGTCTGTGGCCTGATCTTTGTGGACAGTCTCTTTTCTCATCCTGTAAGGCTGGGCCCACCCGGCACTTTAACATTCCTTGGAGGTGGACACTCGAATTCATAGTACAGTAATGAGAAATGGCTAGTTTACAAGACTGGTGGAGAGGTGGGGAGAGGCATTGCATACCACATAGCCGGACTTACAAAGACCCTCATCACATCCTCTCCTCCCCTCCCCAACCTCACTCTCCTTCTCCTGTGCTGCATTTCCTCCCAGCACTCTCCTCACCTGTGGTATCTAGAGCAAGGTTGTTCTCTTGCCTTCTCCCCTTTGCACCCTCATGCCCTCAGCCTGCACAGCAGCATTTCTCAAAGTGTGGCTTCCGGATTTTCTGCAACAGAATCGCCTGCAGCACTGCTATTACTGGCACCAGGACCTGAAAGAACTAGAAATTGGGGGAGGAGAGGCCAGGAATCGGCATCAATAGCAAGCTCCCAGGTGCTCTGTAGGTGCTCTAAAATTTGAGGAACAATGTGGAAGGTTGCCTTTGGCACCATCAGTTGGATGCAGGTATTTGGAGCCAGGCTGATGGGAAGGAATGGAACTAAGCATGCAGCTTAGGGGTGAAAATATCACCATCTTGGCCCACTCCACACAGAAAGGAGCCACGTGTGGCCACACTAACAGTGAGTCTAGTCTCTGGGGTGAAGAAGGAAATTCCTACACTGTGTTTTGCACGTGGCAGTCTTTGTTTGGAGTCCAGCATTTTTTCTCTTTAAAATATGAGGTACAACACATACACAATAAAGTGCACAAATCTAACTGTGCACCTTGATGGATTTTTGTGTGAGTATACACCTGTGGAACCATCACCCCAGTCAAGAGATAGTAGAACTGAGGCTCCCTCAAGCCCCTTCCACACCCCATGCCAAGAGGTAACCATTATTCTGACCTCCACCACCATAGCTTAATGTTGTCAGTTTTGAACTTTAAATGGGACCACACAGGGTGCAGTCTGCTGTGTTTGACTTCTTTCACTCAACATTTTGCCTCTGAGATTTATTCAGGGTTTTGTAGGTAGTAGAGAGTCAGTCATTTTCATTCCTATGTGCCATGGGTCAGCAAACTGTTTCTACAAAGGACTAGACAGTATTTTTTTTTGGCATGGAAGAACTGGGTGTAGGCCAGAGGTATGGAGGGTGAGAGGATTCATCAGAGACAGAGTGGGGAGCAGAACAGGCAGATTAACTGAAATACACTGCTAAGGGGAGCAGCGGGCAAGACAGGAGAGGTCTGCTGTGCCTTGTGGGTCAGCTCCCTGGCTGGGGATCCGCCCAGGGGGTAGTGGAGATAGCACTGAGACTTAACCCTTAGCCCACCAGGGAGGATCCCGGGTAGCAAATATTTTTGACGACGCAGATCCTTCGGTCTATGCTGAACTACTCAACTCCATCCATGGGCATTTGGGTGATTTCCACCGTGGGATACGATGACTAGTGCTCCTGTGCGTGTTCACCATATATGCTCATTCGTGGAGCGCAGGAAATGGAATTCTTAGGCCCTAAGATAGACAGATGTGTAGGTTTAGTAGATGCTGCCAAACAGTATACCAATGTGGTTGGAATAAGTAATGATCTACCAGTAAGGCTTTTGTAGACTCTCAGTTCCACTTAGTATAGTTTGGGCTTTTTTAGTTACAGCCCTTCGGGTGATGCAAACAGAATCTGCTTGTGGATTTTAATTTTTATTTTCCTGATGACTAATGATGCTGAGCACCTTTCCAAATGCTGGCTGAACATTCAGATATTCTCTTTTGTGAAAGAAAAATCTTCTACTGTTTCTCAAAACTGACTTTTTTTCTTATTGGCTTATAGAAGTTTGTTACGTATTTTAGATACAAATTGTTGATGTAAGTATGGCAGATATAAGTTGATATAAGTATTTCTGCCTCTGGCTTGCCTTTTTACTTTCTTAATAAAGCTATTTTTTTAAAGATTTATTTATTTATGCATATGAGAGCTGGGGTGTAGGCCAGAGGTCTGGGGGTGGTGAGAGGATTCACCAGAAACAGAGTGGGGAGCAGAACAGGCAGATTGACTGAAATACACTGCTGAGGGGAATAGCGGGAGAGATGGGAGAGATCTGCTGTGCCATGTGGGAAGCTCCCTGGCCCGGGATCCAACTTGTACGTACTGCAGTGGCTGCCGATAGCTTCATAGGCTGAGACTTAACCCCTTGTGCTACCAGGGAGGCCCAATAATGGCTTTTGATGAACAAAATATGATAAATAAATAAATCTTTAAAGAAAAAAGGTTTTCATTTTAATGAGGTCCAATTTATCTTCTTTTTCTTTTTTGCTTATTGGTTTTTCAGTTTTGCCCCACGGTCATGAAGATATTTTCCCAAATTTTCTTCTAGAAGCTTTGCGGCTTTACTTTTCACATCTAGATCTGTGATCCATTTTGAATCAATTTTTGTGTTTGATGTGAGGTAGGGGTCAAAGTTTGTTAGATTCCATATGGAAATCCAACTGTTCCTGTAGCATCTGGTGAAAAGACAATCCTTTCCATCTGTGATAGAGACCTGCATTTAATGCTGAGGTCTAGTCATTAGAAAGGTTATGGACACTTCAGGTGTTCAGAGCTGGGAGGGTCTCTGGACTGCGCCCCCAGAGGCCAAGATGGAGGGGAAGGTGCTGGAGTAGTGTGATATCATCAACTCATAGGGTCCATACACTCAGTCATACAGGCATGGAGATGGGTTCTTTCCACCTGCAACATTCTCCAGACTCCTAATGCTTAGAAGAATGTCACAACAGGCCAAGATTTTTCATCCATTACTGGGAAAATGGAGATTTCCAAGAAACTACCCTTGGCAAAAGAAAAACTCACTTTGCCTTTTTAAATGTTTTCATTACTCTTCACATTGCCAGGCCAATTTTTTGCTTTGGGAGGAAAAAGGCTGTAAACCAGACTAAGTAAGCAGGTCCCAGCACCTGTAGTAACGGGGGAAAGTCCTGAATATTTTGAGATTTGTTTATTTTGTAAGTGAAAGAGAAAGAGTGTCCCGGACTGAGGCCTGCAGACATCAGACTAGAATAATTTTTTCCAGACCGATGACTACTGTTCAAGACTTTCCGGGACCACTCCCTGGGCCTTGGCTCTGGCTACGTGAGCCCCGGCAGACACTCTGAGGACGGAGTAGAGGGTGTCTGTTATTTCTCACCGTGTCTGGAGCACGTGGGCTTTGGACTTGGCTGGTAGGCACTGAGTCTGCGAGCAGACGGATGAGGGTCTTGGCCCTTGAGTTGATGCCGAAGGAATATTTCATTCCCTGACTCAGGGCTTACTCTGAGCACCCGGGGTGCAGGGGCAGCGGAGCCTGGGTACTGTTGGCTCTGTGGGCTCCACCAACCAAGGATCTTTCTTGGGGTGCACTTTCCTTGAAAGGTGATAGTGATTACAATTATAGCCATTTATTCTCTGCCATATTAATCAATGCACTCACCCAATATATATATATGTGTGTGTATATGTATATGTATATATACACATATACACCTATACATATATATATATATATATATATATATCGAGGCAGGGACTATGCAATGCATGGCATATACGTAATTAGCAAAACTAATAGAAATTCCTCCTCTCACGGGGCTTTCATTCTAGCAGAGAGGAACAGATAAATATTTAAATTATATAGGATGTAAAGCTAAATTCTGGGGAGATGCATAAAGCAGGATAAGGGGGATCAGGAGGGTCATTTTAAACAGGGGTGGTCTCAATGGGGACGTGACATATGAACAGAGACTTGCAGGAAGAGAGGAAGGGAGTCATGGGGGTATCTGGAAGAAGATTTGTTCATTTAAGGCTTTGGCTCACCCCCAAATTAGGCAATTCTAAATGCTAAGTTCCCTCCTTCCCTCCCTCTCTCCCTCCTTCCCACCTTCCATCTTTTCCTCCTTCCTCTCACTCTCTGCTTTCTTCCCTTTCTCCCCCCTTCCCCCCTTCCCTCCCTCCCTCTCCCTCCCTCTTTCCTTCTTTCCTTCAACACATATTAATTGAGTGCCTGCCATGTACAAGACACTCTCTCACCCCCTGTAGTTCTCTCACTGAGAAACAAAGGACAGATGAGCTACGGTATTAAGAGCTAGCACGTCTCCTAAAACAAAACAGGACTTGGAGAGCTTCAGAAACGCACCCTGCAGGACAGTGATGGATTGTCTCGTTAATATTAGAACCTCATAGATGCCCCCGGAATGAAATTAAATTGTAATATGTTCATTCCAACTATTTTTATTTCATCCCAACTCACCTCTGTCTTCTGAGGCCTTTGATGGCATTTTAATTAAATCATGAAGAGCTCTTTGTCTCCTGAGAAGGAGGATTGAAACTTCCCCATCCCTCAGCCCCCCTCCTGCCCCGATGCTGAGGGCCATGCCTGGTCCCCAGCAGGATGTTGGGAGGGCAGGACCAGGCTCTGGACACAGTCTCCACCCCACCCCCATCCCCAAGCTCAGGAGTCCTCCCAGTAGATGGACAGAGCAGTGGCCGGGTCCTGGGTGCTTGATTAATATTGTTGAAAACAACCTGTCCCCAAACTGTGCCTGTAACAGCTGTGACCCTGCTGATGCTACACTGCGGTGTCATGACCTCTCCACAGACCGGCCAGAGCTGTCTGTGGCTGTGCCGTGAACGTTCTTGCCTGGGGTTGAGCGTAACTGCACTTTGTTCATTCTTCGTTTATCTAATCACTTCCACTTTCATGTCCCAGAGGCATTTCAACCTCAAAGCATCCAACTTTGAGTTCTTCTTACCGTACCCCTAAATCTGCTTCTCTCCTTGTCTGCCCTCCTCATCAAGTGGCATCTCTGCCCCTCCAGGGCAGCAGCAAGAGCCTGGGGATCGCACCTGCCACCACTGCCCCCTCTTCCTCTGTGTCCACCCATCATGAGTACTGGAGGGGCTATCTCCCAAAGTTTCGGTGCGACCGCTCACCAGCTGTGTGATCTTGGTAAGCTGGTTAACCTCTCTGTGCCTTTCCCCCCCAGTGATGTAGTGAGAACAATATGACTACTTTAGAGGATTGTTTGGAGGAGATAGGAGTTAATGCATGTAAAGGACAGTGTCTAGAAAGAACTAAGTATACGTTTGTTGAGAGATGGTGGTGTTGTGTCCTGATATTTTAACCATATGGGTGGGTCATAATATTATTATGTTTTTAATGTTACATGTTTTAATTTGAAAACATGTTACATTAAAAAAATAAAAGATGGCTTCCCTGGTGGTGCAAGGGGTTAAGTCTCAGCACTATAAAGCTATCAGCAGCCACTGCAGCATGAGTTTGATCCTGGCCAGGGAGCTTCCCATATGGCACAGCAGATCGCTCCTGCCTCTCCCACTGCTCCCCTCAGCAGTGTATTTCAGTAAATCTGCCTGTTCTGCTCCCTACTCTGTCTCTGAATCTGGTGAATCCTCTCAATCCCCCACACCTCTGGCCTACACCCCAGCTCTTGTACGCATAAATAAATAAATCTTTTAAAAAAATAAAAAAATAAAGGTAGAGTTTATCTTAAACAAAATTGATATAATAAAAAATGATACGGAAAAGTTTCACTTGTATTATTGTTAAGCAAAATCAAAAAGCGTGTTCCAAAGCAGAATGTAAGGAGTGAGCTTTGTGAAAAAATTATGCGTGAGGTATGTGTGTGTGTGGAGATAGCTCTGGCCCAAATTAAATAGCATAACTGATTGTCCTCTAGGTAGTTAGGATTACACAGGATTTTAAGCATCCTTTTGTTGTGCCTTATTTTTCTACAATACATTATAGCTAACTCTTATAATTAAAAAAATAACCAAGATAAAAATAAGCAATTGCTATATCCTTTGGTAGTTCCCTTGCCAACAGAATAAGGGTCCCTTGCTCCTGGGCATAGCATCCAAGAGCCTGGTGCCCATGTCCCCTCTAAGAACCCGTTATCCTCTCCCTTCCCTGCCCCTACACGTTCCCCTCCATCAATACCAACCTGCTGGGAGTTGTCTGCCCCAGCCTACTTCAGAACACCATTAGTCATAGGGAAATGCACAGCTACAACAAGATACTAAATACACAGCCATTAGGATGTCATTCCACAGCTAAGCAAACAAAAACCTGACAACACTGAGTGCTGGTGAGTGTGTGGGACAACCGGAGTGCTCACACACAGCTGGAGAAATGTACGGTCATCATGACAACACTTCGGCTGTTTCCTATACACTTTGCTCATAACTCAGCGATCCCACTCTGGTACTCAACCCAGAGACATAACGTATGTACACGATGCTTATACACGCGTGTTTATATAGCTCTCCTCATCTGTCAAAAACTGGAAACCACCCAAGTGTCTGTTCAACTGTGGGTCTTCCATCAGGGATTACTCTTCAGCAATACAACAAAATGACCTGTAGTCAATACGTGAATGATTCTCGGAAGACATTCTTGAGTGGAAGATTCAGTCTCAAATGTTACATGCTATAGATTATGTTTATATGACAGTCTCGAAAGGCCAACGCACAGGCATGGAGAACCCAATCAGTGGCTACAGGGATTAGGGTTGAGGATAGCATGAGAGAGATTGTAGGGCTGATGGAACTGTATATGAATATGGTAGTGATTATAGTAATCTACAGTATTAAAACTCAAAGACCTATATATCCAAAGAAAAAAAGTCTATGCTAATTAAAAAACAAAACCCTGTGCAGGAATGATGTCCCCAAGCATCCTCCTGTCCTCCTGCCATTTTAGGAAAGCATGTCAGGCAGACTGCTGGTCCAGGGTGTGGGGGATGGAGCGGCAGCTCCCCGAAGCTTCCAGTAGGTTGGTCAGTAAGTCTCCAGTAACTTTGTGCAAGCGTTTGGCCGTTCTAATTTCATGGCGAGAAGACCCAAGTTTCCACATTCCCCAAAGGACAGATGAGTTCACAAAATGACCATAAAGCTGGTTTGCTGAAGTCATTATAAGGTGGTGAACAGTCGATTATTTTCACCAGGAATCTCACAAAGCTCTCCTCTTCCTCAACATCCCAGTAAGTGTGACAGGGTACTTTCCAGCTGTGCCTTATCAGAGTGGAGCTTCTCTCTTTCCTCAATAAAGCAATAACAGTACCCGAGATAGGCTGTGTTTGAGAGCTGCTAAAATGCAAATGCAAATGCAAATCACCTGGGTTCCTTTTGGGAAGACGAGTTCATTGTAAGATATGTTGGGCAATAAATAAGCTGGGGGGCTGGACTGCACGGCCTGGGCAGGGTGTGGGACCTTGGACGCAGTTCTGTCCAGGGACTGGGCTTCCGCCACAGCCTGCGGGTGTCCTGGTCTGAACTGAACCACTGACCTGCTCCGCCCACAGCAACCTGCACTGCCCTCCCCTCGTCAGAGTGCCTGCTTGCTCGCGCCTCCTTCTGCCCCTTGGTTCCTATCTTCTGCCTTCCTTCTGGGGGTCTTTTGGGTGCCTACCCTGCCACCACCCTCTGTTCCTCTGCTGTCTCCGGTTCAAACCCTCCAAACAGAGGCCCTCCCAGCTGCCTTCCTACACCACTGGCTGCCTGGGGTGACGCATCCAATCAACTTGAGGGTCACGCAACACACAGCAGGGAGACTGAGACCCAGAAAACCCTCAGTAGAACTTGGCCGGGACAAGCATCCTGAGCACTTCAAGGCACCTCTTTCTAGGTAGGAGTTCAGTATTAATAACAAAACCATTAACAGAAATTACAGACCAAACAGTTTACAGACCAAACTGGAACAGTGTTGCAATCACAAAGCTGCCTTCGTTTCAGCAAGGTTCCCCACTTTTCACAACCCACTAGGTGCTTCCTTTCTAGTAAAACTGAACATAGATATTCTTACCCCCCTCTCTTGCAAATCCTGTCTTTTTTCCTCTTGATCTGGGTCCGTGAAATCTTCTCGTAACTCAAACAGCAGCCTTGTGAGGTGTGTGTCACCACCAACGCCACATTACATGGAACCAGGGGCCTGGCTCACCTGGAGACACTCGAACAAGCCGGGAATGTCCCCAAAGGGGACCTGGCTCCAAAGGTGCTCCTGGCTTCTCTGAACAGTCATGACAGTCGCCGCCCACGTCCTCCATAGACCAGGTGCTCAGTTCGAGTATATCCCAGAAGGCAGGTTGAGCCATGCATGAGGGGTCATTGCTACGGCCACCCCAATCATTTTAGCAATTTGTTTTAATCCTCTCTTCCTCATCCCCTGATCTGCAAACTGCCTCAGCAAATGATTTAGGTGACATGGAAACTACTCAACAGAGAGCTGGCCTTGTATTACGTTAAATACAGGCTATTGCTCAGACAGCCCCCACTCCTGCCTCCCAAGCAGATCCAGATGCTTTTCCCATGGAACCGTAAATACAGAACCTTTAAAATCTTGCTCATTGCATGAAGCAGCCAGCTCAAACTGGGTCAGTTTATTCAGTTGAATGTTTCTTAGTTAGCAGATTTGATGGCAGCAATGAGATCTTCTGACAGCATCTAAGCACTAGGAGAAACATGGGGATGGTACTGAGAACCCCTTTTGAGTTCACAGTCTTCCTCACCATTTCCAAGGAAGTGGGTAAGTGCCTTTGGTTCTGAACTCCTTTCTCTTTCCTCTGAGCTCCTGATCTAACTGGCTTTCCAGTTCAGGGCCAGTCAACTTGAGTAGGCAGCTGTTCTGCTCAGGGCCAAGTGCTAGCCTTTCAGACCACAGTGCCCAGAAGTAGGCAGAAGTTGACCAAGTTAGTGAGATACCTCCAGATGTGCCTTCAAAGGGGGACCCCCTTTCTAGAGTCGACAACACTCCAAGAAATTCTCTGGTAAACTGCTACTAGTGACAAATCGCTACTAGACAAAGGAAAACTAAAACTAAAGAAAAGCCTGGCCAAACTCTGGTAGATGCTGCTAAATTAACACAATCTTCGTTAACCTCATTTGGAGTGTTAGGAGGGGACCCTTGCCTGTAGTACTCAACAGAGACTGAAAAGGCCTATCTAAATCTAGGCCTTTAGATCTTAATCTTTGGGCATGGCTTTAGATTTGACTTATGGAGTCATCTAATATTGCCAGAAATATTTGCTGTTTGTCCTAGTGATAAACTAAACAAGATATTTGAAAGAATCAAAACAAAATAACTCTATGGTCAAAAATTTGGCCAAAGAGGAAACTGATATTCAGAACCTAATTCAGGGGAAAAATCCCCTGACTTTCTCCTCTAAACTAAATGTGGCATAAGGGGTTAAGTCTCAGCACTATCAAGCTATCACCAGCCACTGCAACAAGAGTTTGATCCTCAGGCAGGGAGCTAACCCACATAGCGCAACAGACCTCTCCTATCTCGCCTGCTGCTCCCCTCAGCAGTGTATTTCAGTAGATCTGCCTGTTCTGCTCCCCACTCTGTCTCTGGTGAATCCTCTCACACACCCGCCCCCCCACCACACATCTGGCCTATATCCCAGCTCTTGTATGCATAAATAAATAAATCTTTAATAAATAAATAAACTAAATGTGCCCAGAAGGAAAAGAAAACTTTTCCATTTTGCAAAGCTATTCATCTCAAGAATTATAAAATCTGCCTTGGGAAACAATTCAAAATCTTTCTGGAAAAAAAAATTGAGATATCACACTAAACTGTAAACTTCAGGGAGATAAGAAATAGAAAAAAAAAAAAAAGAGGCCTGTTTAAAATCTAAGCACCTGACTGAGGTTCCTTGGCCATGATTCCTCGAAGGCAAATACAGAAATGGGAGGATGTGGGCCATCTCTCCTTAAATATTAAGTTAAGCCACGAGCAGATAAATGGAAATTTTCCAACTGCCAGAAACAAAATTTGAATCCAATTGTTTTGTTATAAACTAGTGAGTCTTATATTGTATGTGGCTCTTGACAAAACTTTGTTTTTTATTATTTTTATTACATTTTCTTACATCATTGTTCATTTTTATACAGTATTTTATTTCTGCCCTCAGGTGTAGTCCTGTGGTTCTTCCACCATCAAAGCATCCACAATCCGTCACCATAGTCCCTTGTGCTCTCCCCTCCCCTGTTTTAATTCCCTTCCTCTTCCTCCCCTCCCTTGCAGTATGCCTTAGCTCTGTGGTCAGCTTTCTCATTTTGCCTTTTTCTTGACCTTTTGTTTGGTTTCTCTATATTCTGCACATACGTGAATCCATCTGATATTCACCTTTTTCCTTCTGACTTATTTTGGCTAACATAATCCCTTCCAGTTCTATCTATGTTGCCCCAAATGGCATGAGTTTGTCATGACAAAAATTTTAAATGAGAACTAAGATCTCTGTATCCACTTGTGTGTTGTGAATGTGTCTGCTTACAATTAAACTTTTTTTTACATCGGGATGGTATTACCAAAATTAATTTGTAAAGGAGTTTAATTTATAAGTGATTATAAAAATTATTTCTGAAACTTAGAAAAATAATAGAGTGTAACCCAAATGCTTTTTTTCCCCCCAAGTTAATATGACTTGGGATAACATTTGGCAAATGAAAACTAACTTAAAATTTGATTTAATTTAAAACAGACATGTCTTAAGAGTTATCAACATTAAATATAATACTTTTCATCTACCTGGGTTTATCAATCAAAATAAGCTTGTGCTATTTAACTGATAGCTTCAGAGTGCTGAGACTTAACCCCTTGTGCTACCAGGGATCCCCCTTGTGCTATTTAACTGAAA
Organism: Scalopus aquaticus; assembly: GCA_004024925.1. NCBI lineage: Eukaryota > Metazoa > Chordata > Mammalia > Eulipotyphla > Talpidae > Scalopus > Scalopus aquaticus. The sequence continues at coordinate 165,236 of PVIJ01001107.1, read as the reverse complement.
AAAATAATAATAATGGCTGACTTATCTAATAATAAATTTGTATGTGTAATCTAAACATAACCAATGGAAGTAAATTAAAAAGATACAAATACACATTAAAAATACAGGCAACAACAAATGCTGAAAAGGATGTGGAGAAAAAGGAACTCTTCTACACTGCTGGTGGGAATGCGAACTGGTCCAACCGCTATGGAAAGCTGTATGGCAATTCCTCAAACTGCTAAACATGGAGCTTCCATACGACCCAGCAATCCCACTTTTGGGAATGTACCCAAAGGACACAAAAACACTAATCCAAAAGGATACATGCACCCGTATGTTCATTGCAGCACTGTTCACAATAGCAAAGGTATGGAAGCAACCCAGATGTCCAAAAATAGACGATTGGATCAAGAAGATGTGGTACATATACACAATGGAATACTATTCAGCATGGAAAGAAGATAAACACATGCAATTTGCAGCGACATGGATGGAATTAGAGGGGATCATACTCAGTGAAATAAGCCACAAAGGAAAAGAAAATATCGAATGGTTTCACTTATAACAGGACTATAAGGAAACCAAATAGGAGAGAGACACTCGGGGTGGGGGATGGGGGAGGGAAGGATAAGGGCACCAAATGGAATAGAAAAGGACAAAAGGGACCGTGGATATAATCACAGGTGAATTGGTGGTGGGCTACCCAAGGGGAATACAAAATGTAAAAGACATAAATAACAATAAAAATATATATTAAAAAAAAGATACAAATAGAATAAGAATTTCCAAGAGAACATTTCAGCATTAGTTTTGTTAGTCTCGCAAAGATTTTTGGTATTTGAAACTTCAATTTTGCTAAGTTAAACTAAATGATGGAAATCCATTCACCATCTAGATTATTTTCAAACAAGGTAAAGCGCTAAATTATTTTTACTTTAATTACTGAACATAAGTCTACCTACTTTTGACTACTCATTACCAAGAAACTTAAGCTAGTGGGGTGTACAAGTAAATAGGTTTTATGCCACATTAGAGAGTACACTATGAGGAAGAATATACTTCTAAAAAATTATAAAGTTGCTTATAAATCTGCCAATCCATAAAATGTGATTATAACAAACAGTACACCATTGTTTCTTTTCACTAGAAATTAGCTTTTAAGGGTTAAGAGTCTTAATTAAAATGAATAACTAAAACTAATGGAAACAATAAGGAAAATACTTCTGTATACAAGAAAGTAAGACTTGAGTCCGCAGTAGCAGAGGTATAAGGAATGGAGATGCATTTGGCTGAGGAAAACAGGCCTTCCTCTAAAGAAAGACTGGTTATTTAAAGACACAGGACAAAATATGAATGTGAAAAAAGAATGTCAGAAGACTTGTGGAAGAGAAATCTCAGGAAAGAAATTTTATGTGTGGTCAACACTGGCTGGGATGGAGATGAATTTTAATCTCAAGAGTACACTGGGGCAAAATCAGAATTTGGGGCCTCCCTGGTGGCACAAGGGGTTGAGTCTCAGCCTATGAAGCTATCCGCAACCACTGCAGTACAAGTTCAATCCCCAGCCAGGGAGAGTCCCACATGGTACAACAGACCTCTCCTGCCTTGCCTGCTGCTCCCCTCAGCAGTGCATTTCAGTCTATCTGCCTGTTCTGCTCCCCACTCTGTCTCTGGTGATTCCTCTCACCCCACCCCCACACCTCTGGCCTACACCCCAGTTCTTGTATGCATAATTAAATAAATCTTTTTTAAAAATTAGAACTTGGTTTTGTCTCTGTTAAAAGGACAAACATTTTCTTAGATTATTGGTCTGTTCTTAATGACAGACTGTGAATGGCTTTTCTTTTTAAGTAATTTGCCTAGAAAGCAAAGATCTTGTGCTGTAACAAAATAATTCTCACTACTTCATTTTAATTCATTATTAGTTCTTTCATTACTTCAGTAAATCTAGTTTTCTAAGCTAAGTTTTGTTGACAAAATTTCTATATTTGCCTTTAAAATCTCTTGTTGCCTTGAATAAATGGATAATCAGGTATTGTTTCACAGTGATCTATGATCCAATTTGACCAAGCTTTTTTTAAAAAAGATTTATTTATGCATGCATGCAAGAACTGGGGTGTAGGCCAGAGGTGTGGGGTGGTGAGAGGATTTATCAGAGATAGAGTGGGGAGCACAGGCAGATGACTGAAATATACTACTGAAGGGAGCAGCAGGTGAGTCAGGAGAGGTCCGCTGTGACATGTGGGAATCTCCTGGGCCGTGGATCGAACTTGTGCTGCAGTGGCTGCGATAGCTTCACGGAAACAACCCGTTGTGCCACCAGGGAGGCCCCAATTTGACCAGGTATTGTAAGTGGGGTTTTTTTGGGTTTTTTTTTTTTTGGTGTTTTAAGAAAGTTCCCCCTTCCCCCATCAATTTCTAAATGAAGTGTTTTGACCTTGAACTAGTCTTGAGACATAGCAAAATGCACTAGTGCATTGTGAAGGATTTATCCTCCCTCCTTATAAAAAGAGAGAAATTAACTAGGCTTATTAATATGTTAAATTGCATGGAAAGCATTGTCAAATAAGAAGTGATGCTAATATATACACAATGGAATGATTCTCAGCTATAAAAGAGATGGAATTTTGCCATTGTGGTAACATGGATGGAATTGGAGGGGGTTACACTAAGTGAAATAAATCAGAAAAAGACAAATACCACATGATTTCTCTCTTCTGTGGAATACAGAGAAGAAAAAAAACCCCAAAGGAACAGCAAAACTAAACCAAAATAAACCTTAGAAATACTATAGTAGGTGTAGGGTTGGGGTGGGTGATAAAGGGGGGAGGGAACCCAATAGTCTGTGGTGAAGGAGTGTGGGTGCTTTGGTGGTGGGTGTGGTGACATACATCTGAGGAGGTGTGAAGCTGTTTCCCTAAATCACACACAGTTTTGTAAACCAATGTTACCTCAATTTAAAAAGAAAAAAAGAAATGATGCTCAAACTTCTTGGTTTGATGTCCTGGTATAGTGCTATTAGTTATAATTCTAATTCTCTTAAGATGCATGTCATAGAAATAACTAAATTTCCTCATGGATAATAAGCTCTCATCAGATCTTTAACCATGATATGTAAAGCCTTTTGTCTTTCTTAGAGAGTCATTGTTTTACTCTGTTGCTTTTGCTAATGTGTTTCATTTTCAGAGAGATTCGTGGAAAGGACTATGACTGTAGAATAAAGGTGCCTGTTAAACTTTAAGATCATAGAACTGAACTGGATTTAAGGAGACCTTTTCTCTTAAGGTATCTTTGGCTTTATAAACAAAGACAAAATGTTCGCTTTTGCTTTCTACCTATTCCCTCCAGAATTTGGAAACCCTTTGTAAGTATTTTTATTTCCACGACAATGTTTATTTGCATCAATTCAATAAGAATCCTTCCTTCCTATAATAGGACACTTTCAGAAACATGGTTATTATCAAAGCTTTGACTAAGATGTCTTATCTGAGAGAGAAATTCACCCAAACTACAGGTATGCAGGTAAAATCTGATGGAGAATCTTTGGCTCAGCCTCCTGTCCTTAAAGCCTTTGAAAAGTTGTAGTAAAGAGGTCTTTAAAAGAGCTTCATGTCCAAAAATAGATGATTGAATCAAGAAGATGTGGTACATATACACAATGGAATACTATTCAGCATGGAAAGAAGATAAACACATGCAATTTGCAGCGACATGGATGGAATTAGAGGGGATCATACTCAGTGAAATAAGCCAGAAAGAAAGAGAAAAATATCGAATGGTTTCACTTGTAACAGGACTATAGGGAGGCCGGGTGGGAGAGAGACACTCAGCGGTGGGGGGAGGGGAGGAGGGAGGCGGAGGGAAGGAAGGAAAAGGGCACAAAATGGAATAGAAAAGAACACAAGGGACCATGGAGATGGATCACGGGTGAATTGGTGGTGGGCTACCCAAGGGGAATACAAAATGTAAAAGACATAAATAACAATAAAAATATATATTAAAAATAAATAAATAAATAAATAAAAATAAAATAAAAGAGCTTCATGTATATAAATGATCAGGCCAAGTTTTTGCAAAGAAAATTAGTTTCACTAGAAAAAAGTAAAGATAATTGTAAAGAGAAAAATTATTTTTGTACCTTTGTGATATTAGTCTCTAAGTGTGTTAATTGTCTTTCAGGTTTTGTCATATACCCGCAAACTGGAATGGAGGCTGGATTCTTCTAGTTTCCTCAAATCTATGGCTACAACTCTTCACACTAAGGTTTCCTTTTTCCGCCCACCCTTCTGACTTGAAAACATTGAGAACAAAGACTGCCCTTAAAGCTCCTTGGGAAGGACTATAGCAGGCCCTTCTCATTACTTAGAGGGCGGTCAGGTTTCAGGGGCCTGCATGAGTCTAGGAACTATGGACCAGATGGAAAATTCAAATTGAATTGACTTGGGAGGGTCATCCCAGAAGCACATGACCTCTTGAGATGGACAGTCCTCCCAAGACACCCACTCAAGACTTATACTTGAACTCCCTTTCTTCTTCTCTTTATTTCCTTTACTCTGACATTGGCCTGGAAAGATAACTCCATAATTGGTATCTCCCAAGTCATTGCCAGGGGGTGGGGTGGGGACAGCTTTCAGACTGCTAGATTTGTCATCAAAAATTCCCTTCTGTCTATGATGTTAGAGACTCCTGGTCTCCTTTACATCAGTGAGTTAGAGAAGCCCTGCCAGAAGGTATTCATGATTCAAGATTTGCCTCCTTTGGTAGATATTTACTTCTCTAGTTAGGAGTCAATGTAAGTAAGACTAGGATCAGGAACCTCTCCTTAATTCTTGAAGAGATTGCAGATTCTAATCAAGATGCCCCAAAAAGATACTCAGGTTCTGACATTATTCTTGGTAATAGGATAGCTCTTGATTGACTTTTAGCAGAGCAAGGAGGAGACTGTGCTGAGGCCCACACCACTGGCAACATCTGGATTAACACTTCTAGGGGAATTAAAATTCAATTACTTGGGGCCTCCCCGGTGGCGCAGCGGTTAAGTGCTGCGCTGTGGAGCTGTCGGCAGCGGCAACGTGAATTCGACGCCTGGCCAGGGAGAATCCCACATGGCGCGGCAGACCTCTCCTGCCTCGCCCGCTGCTCCCCTCAGCAGTGTATTTCTGATCTGCCTGTTCTGCTCCCCACTCTGTCTCTGGTGAACCTCTCGCCACCCCACACCTTTGGCCTGTACCCCAGCTTGTATGTATAAATAAAAAATAAATCTTTAAAAAAAAATTCAATTACTTAAGATCACTGAACAGGGCCTCCCTGGTGACACAAGGGATTAAGTCTCAACACTAACAAGTTATCTCCAGCCATACAAGAGTTCGATCCCAGCCAGGGAAATAACCCACATGGTGCAGCAGACCTCTCCTGTCTTGTCCCCTGATCTCCTCAGCAGTGTATTTCAGTAGATCTACCTGTTCTGCTCCCCACTCTGTCTCTGGTGAGGTGAATCCTCTCACCACCACCTCCCACACCTCTGGCCTACACTCCAGCTCTTGTATGCATAAATAAATAAATCTTTTTTTTAAAAAAATCACTGAACAGGGCCTCCCTGGTGGCACAGCGGTTAAGCTCTGCGCTGTGGAGCTGGCGGCAGCGGTGACACGAGTTCGACGCCGGCCAGGGAGATTCCCACATGGTGCAGCAGACCTCTCCTGCCTCGCCTGCTGCTCTCCTCAGTAGTGTGTTTCCATCAGTCTGCCTGTTCTGCTCCCCACTCTGTCATTGGTGAACCCTCTCGCCGCCCCATGCCTCTGGTCTGCACCTCAGCTTGTATGCATAAATAAATAAATCTTTAAAAAAAATCACTGAACAAGTTACTTGGCTTCAAATAATGGCTCCCACAGCAGGGTCTTTCTTTGGCTTATTTGATTTGGGTTAGTTTGCATCTTGGGAGACTATGGCAAAGTGTACTCCAAACATTGGGAATTATCCTGCTTTTTATAATCATTACAACTTCCCTGGTGCATGGTATTCTTGCAAGAGCTTTAAATGCATGTTTGTAGCCACTAACCACCAAGAAATGATCTCCCTGAGACTGGAGCATCAGAAAGAAGCATAGGAAACAACCAGCTGAAGGATTATGAACCTGGGGCTATGACCTGCTGTAGGGGCAGGAAGACTCAGGGAGCAGGTTCTCTAAGGAGTTGGGCAGACAAGTAAAGGGGGGAGTTCTGGGGCCCTCAGTGACTTTATAGGCTTTTAATGGTCTTTTGTAGTGAGGCAGCCAGGTACAGGGCAGGCAAGGCGGGGAGGGGGAGACAGGAGGCTGGCAGGCCTCCCAGCCCTTAGCAAATCTTCACTCTCTCAGGCACTCAGGTGTTTTCTCGTTTTCTCTATTGCACCTCAAACGGTCCTCTGCTCCATGCTCTGCTCCCTTTGCTGTTTCTTTCACTGCTTCTGTCCAGTCTCTGGCTCAGGTGTGCCTACCACGCATGCCCACCCTACTTCAAGTGCCTGCCATCAGGCATGTGTGTAGGCCTGCAGGGGTCTATCATTGGTGGTAATGGCCGTAGGGTGGAAAGACCTGATCATTGTTCCACTTACCCTACACCTGTGAATGCCACAGGGCTGAGCAAACAAGCTGATAAAGAAACTTAAAAGGCCATAGAGGTACAACAAAACCTGAGAATTTCAAAGCCCTAACTGAGATGGTGCTAATGCCTTAACTTTTATCAGTCTCTCAGTTGAGCTGAGAGTTTAATCAAAGAGGGGAAATTGTTAAAAAGAAAAGGACCAGCCCCAAATGGAGGAGGTTGGGCTTAGCCCACCAACACAAAATACCTAACCTAACTGTTTTAAACCTCTCTGCAAATAATAATAATAATAATAATAATAATAAATAAATAAACCTCTGCAGTTTCAACCTTTCCAGGGAATGGATTCTTAAATGGGCAGCACCTATGAAGTAACTTTTCCATTCCCCAAAGGGAGATGAGCTCATCTGCCACAAGATCTATCCATCCCCAAGGTTGGGTCACCTAAACTTAAGGGTGAGAATTGCTTCTTCCTTTACCCCTTCTTTCTGCCTAAAAAATCCTTTCATTTGGTACTGCTCTTCAGACCACCTTTCTTTTCTTTCTTTCTTTCTTTTTTTTTAAATACACACCCCCATGTTTATTGCAACATCATTTATAATAACAGTCAAGAGCTGAAAACAACCCAAGTACCTACAGACAGAAAAGTGGGGAAGGAAGATGTGGTGCATATGCATAGTGGAGCCCACTGAGCTACAAAAAAGATGAAACCTCTTTGCAATAACATGGATGGAACTGGTGTCATTGTTGGAGTTGTTGGATTCGGAGAGTGGGGTCCTTGGATTCACTCTGGGAAAGGTTTCACCAGAGCTCCCCTTTCACCAGCACCAGCAAATTCCCCAGGCGAGTTTCTCCATGACACAGAGACGTTAGTTATATGCCCAAGGGCAGGAAGAACAAAGGACACTTGCAAAGACACAAGCCAGCAGAAAGGGCTGCCCAGAAAGGGACAGGTTTGCTGATAGTGAGACCTGCATGGTCGCAAGCGGGCAGCCCTGAGGAGAGCTGCCCCTCCTGAGGGAGGTCAGTGAAGAGAAGCCCCGGCATAGGACAGGTCACGGGCAGGCAGGAAAGCCGCTGCCCTGCAGAGGGACAGAGAGTCGGCAAAAAGGACACCTGCATAGGCACGTGTGCAGAAGGACAGCTGCCCCATGCCAGAGCAGAGATTGCACTTATATAGTCTGCCTGCCCGTGACCTGGACTATGCCTGGGCTTCTCTTTACTGATACAGGCTTCTCTTTGGGAGGGGCTCACTCCTTCAGGAGTGGTTTGTTTGTTGTTAATTTTGAATGACTATGTAGAATTTGAAAGGGGCCAGAGATTCTACAGTGCCCACAACCTCCACATCTTAACCTCTGGTCTGCACTCCTTACACTCCCTACAGCAGTCTGATACCTCCCTGGGTCCTTGCTTTGTGACCCAGGCATTGGCCCCTAAGGATCTAGGTTCCTATAGCTGGTTCCTAATGGCCATGTTAACCCCTTCTACCCCCACCTCCATTGCTTGGCATTGTGTGAGGCAGGTTTCTGATCCTGTGGCACCTCTTTTCCAGTTTTTCTCTCCTTATCCTCCATCAGAGCCAGAGAGCATGCCAGTAAGTGCAATAAGTCAGACAGGGAAAGATAAACACTGCATAATTTCACTCATGTGGAAGATTAAAAAAAAATGAGCAAACAAAAGACAACAAACTCAGATTATAAGAACAAAATGGTAGTTACCAAAAGGGAAACGATAGTGGGGTGGACAACAGGGCTAAGTGTAAACAGTAGGGTGGTGGATGGAAACTAGACTTTTGGTGGTGATCATAATATTGTATATGCATGCCCAATTAGAATGCTGTGTACCTGAAACCTATACAGTGTTCCAAAACATACACAAAAATTCACCCATTGTGTGGGTCCACTGATACGAAATGTTCAGAATCGGCAAATCCATAAAGATAGACAGATTAATGGTTGCCTAGGTCTGGAAGAAATAGAAATTGACAGTGATTTCTAATGGGCACAGGTTTCTTTTGGAGGTGATGAAAATGTTCAGGAATTAGATAGTGGTGATAGTTGCACAATCCTGTGAATAAACTAAGAGCCACTGAATTTTATACTTTAAAAGGGTCATTTTATGATACGTGGATTCTAACTTAATTAAATGATAGTTATTGAGCACTTACTATGTTCCATGCATAGGTGCTTGGCGATGGGTGAGAAGGTGGCCTTTGGGCACTCTTGTCCACTACAGGACACACATGAGTGACTCCACAATTAAAAACAGTGAGATCAATATAGAGTTGGACTAGGAACTTGGGGATTTGGGGGTGAAACATCAGGGATCCTTCTAGAGATGGCAATACCATGAAGTGGAGCAGAGTCTGAGGGATATTAAAGTTAGCTAGAAGGGTAGGGGCAGAGCTGTCAGGAAGGGTATTGCAAGCAGAGAACAGCTCATCCAAAAGCAGTCTTGCTAGGGAGCTTCTGGAATTCTGGAAGAGCCCAGAGGTGGGGGGGGGGCGGTTACAGCAGGAAAGGTACAACCATCAGATGCTGGAGCCAAGGTTTTCTCCTACAGAACACAGGTGCTCAGTAGCCAAGGGTGGAAAGAAACAAAGCAACTCCTCAGTTGGGGTCTGTGAACCTGCTCTGAGGGCATTTCTGCAGGTTTTTTTTTTATTAAGATTTATTTATTTATGCATACAAGAACTGGGGTGCAGGCCAGAGGTGTGGGGTGGTGAGAAGATTCACCAGAGACAGAGTGGGGAGCAAAACAGGCGGATCTATTAAAATATACTGCTGAGGGGAGCAGCAGGAGAGACAGCAGAGGTCTGCTGTGCCATTTGGGAAGCTCCCTGACCGGGGATCTGACTTGTGCTGCAGCGGCTCTGGATAGCATCATAGTGCTGAGACTTAACCCTTTGCACCACCAGGGAGGCCCCTCCTGCAGGTTTCGATTTATATACACAGCAAAGAACTGCCTGCTCCCAGTCACACTCCTGCCTGGCCTCTTGGGGTCAGCTAAGCGCTCTTGGGAAACTCTCCCACTGGCTTCAGATCCTTCCTCTAAATGCTTGCCAAAGTCATAGGGCACTTTCTTTTATTTTTTTGCCTCTTTTCTAGGACTGGTTTCTACCCTTAAAATGATTCATGCACGAGTGTGATCTTGGATGAGAGAGGACTGCCTTGACCCCCAGTACTGCACCCTATGGAGAACCCCACTGATGCTTTTAGAATCAAATGAAACTGAATTGTCATTTGTTTGCAGTTTCACTAGCTGTGTGACCTTGAAGAAATTCCTCAAGCCTCAGCTTTGTCATCGGTAAAGTGGGGTTGACACAGCTTACCTCACAGAGCTGTGGTGGGGACTCCATGGGATCACCTATGAAAAGTTCCTGAATCAGCCAGCCAGGCATTGTGCTTTGAGTGTGTGCCAGGCACTGGGAGAAGAGTAATAGACAAAGCAGAAGGTGAGCTGCTCCCTGTTCAGAGAAAGCCACACTCAGTCAAAATAAGAGCGTGTTGGAGCTTAACTTGGGGTGGGTCTTCCATCCCACCATCTCATTAAATCCTCACAAAAGCCCAGAATGGGGGACCACTATGACACACACATTTTAAGAGGAGACAACTGAAAACAAGAGCATCCTCTTTGAGGCTCACAGATGATTGTAGGTGGCAGTCCCAAAACTTGGCCTGAGGTTTGCCTTGACAGTAGCCCCTGTTCTTTGCTTGACCCCAAGGAAAGGGGCCAAATAGAGAGAGACCCAGCTGGTCTCGCTGCTCACTAGGGATCCCCAGCTTCAGGTTGGCAGATGCACTGATGATGCTTAAAAGGTGTGTTGAATGCGTGCAGGACAGGCAGGAACCAGGGCCTCTGCCCTCTCTCACATCCTGCAACTAAAATTGAACCAGAGGTCTCTTTCTTTCAGGAAAGGTAATCCCTAGGCACTGTCACATGTCTGAGAGAATGTTTTCAAAAAACAAAGATTTACTTTTTTCCGATGGTAAAACGAACATATGCCTGCATGAAAAATACAGAGAAAGGTGAAACAGGAAATAACCATCACCCATAGTTCTTCCACTGTTAATCGTAGAGACTTTTTTCTAGTCTTTATTTTATGTGACAGTGCTCATGCTACACAACCCTCTGGTGTTCTCTATTGATCGCTTAAACATTATTCCTTGTCATAAAAACTATCAATGCACCTCACTTCTTGGACTCTGTGACGATCCACTATACTCTGGCTTCTAAAGCTGGGCCAAGCAGCCTTCCTCCGATGGCGATCATTTTGGTTGCGTCTGACTCTTACATACAGTGAGGCCCCGAAGGTCTTTGCGCACCAGGGTCTGGAGTAGGGGCTGGCAGCCATCACTGCGCTCTGCTTCCCACTGGCATTCTGTTTGCCAAGGGGACTCTCCCAGAGCAGCAGAGACAAGACACGCATGAGGTGGGGAGGAAACCCAGAGCTGAGAGAGGGTAGGCTGCAGAGAACCTTAATTGAGAAAACAGGCTCATTTGTCCCTATTAAGCATGCACACTTTTTAGGGAAAGGGCCAAGAGGACATGCTTCACCAGTAAGAAGGCATTTCCTTCTTCTTGGGTCAATATCCAAAATTCATAGAGGCTAATCTGCCCTTATGGGGCTAAAGTGAGCACACACTTCCCTTCCTCTTCCATTTGACCTAACCCTAACCTACCTGTAGTCCCACAGTCTGTGTTCCACCCACAGAACTCATTCCAATGTACTCTGTAAATTCCAGCCTCCAGTATCTTCATCTCTGGGCCTGAGGGCTTTTCTAGAACGAGAGAGTTTACGCTACCCACAGCAGGCCTTTGGAAATTAGCCCTCCTGAAGCCCCTCAACCAGTGATACTTTGGAATTTCTTGGCAAACAACCCACAGCCGCAGATGGGACCACTGTGAGGTCCAGCTTTCATATTGCCCCCTCAGTTTCCCCACAAAGCTGAATTTCAGTTTCCTGTTGTGGCAGTTGGCATAGGAGCACACTTTTGATGGCTGGCTGCCCTTCCCCACGTCCCTACCACGTCCCTCCACTGCATGTTGAAAGAACATTATTTGCACCTAAATCCTTGACCCTTGCACTACCACACCTCAGGACTCAAAGATGACACTGTGCTATCGTTAACCCGGGAAGCAGATTGGAAGGGTGGAGAAGGGAAGATGAAGCATTGACAAAACATTGGGCCCTTAAATAAAATGGCTTTCTGGGTCACCCCCACACACCAGTCCTTAACCCCTGTCTGACCGGGCTAGTGTGGCAGGCTTAGCCAGCCTACACCACACTACCAGGACTCAGTGGGCAAAAACTGCCTATCTCCTGGTCCACCCTAGGCCTGTCCACCACCGGTGGCCACTTGGGCATTTCCAGCAAAAATCCCTCTGCTTCTGTCATTTCCAAATCATCCCAAATGACTCATCTTGTCTATGGAGTTGCTGGAATTTGTGTGATTCACGCCCTCTAGTGGTCAGCCAATAAATGATGTGGGGCTCTCGGACTTCTGGCCTGAGTCTATCAGAACTGGGATGCCCCGGTGAGAGAGACACTCAGCGGAGGCGGGGGGCAGGATAAGGGCACAAAATGGAAGAGAGGAGAATACAGGGGACCATGGAGATGGATCACGGGTGAATTGGTGGTGGGCTGCCCAAGGGGAATACAAAATGTAAAAGACATAAATAACAATAATAAAAAAAAAGAATGGGGATGATCCTTAGAAAACGTCTTCTCGAGGCCTTCCTTTGACAAGCAAGTGGAGTGAGATGCAAATACCCAGAAATCACACACACATGAATGTCAAGAAGGCAGAGCTCACACGTCCTCTGATGTTCTTTCCTTGCAGCTATTTGTGTCCTGCCTTTCTTGTCATTGCTTTTTCACACTTGCATACCACTGCTAGTACTCCCTTAAATATTTTCCCTAAAATCAGCTTTTTTTAAACGGAAAAGTGTATTTTTAAAATAATTTTGTTTTCATACTCTACAAGTGGAAAACCAGTAAATTGCCACCTATAGTAATCCCATCAAAAAACTTCAGCTACTAACATTTTTAAATGGTATTCCATTCTTCTATTATTCCAGAGGGCAAATCCCCTGTGATTGCCTTAGGTATACTGATCACACCTTAGGGAAATGCATAGTTTGACCAAAACCACGTCTAAGTTCACGCAGGTATGGAACTTGCCTTTAGCGTCAACAGTAGGATCTCTACAGAGCACCTACTCTTTGCAGAGTGCTGAGGTATAGGATATTCGAGGGGACCAGATAAATAAGCAGTGATGTCACAATTCAGAAAGAGGGTGGTCGTACCAGGGAGCCCAGGGATAGAGGAGAAGGGCCTAGGTGAATGCAAGAGAATTTGGGGGTGGGCATGGGGGTTGGGCTCTTTGGAACCAGAAGAAGCCAAGATGAATTTCTGTGAAACTTGGAATTAAGATACTTTGGGCCTCAGTTTCCCCATCTAATAGTAACTATTGAGTGTCTGGCATTTTGAAGACAAGATCTCATTTTATCCTCAGGAAACTATAAAGGAGAGCTCCTTTTGGACTTTTTGCAGTCAAAGAAACTGAGGTTGGGTATGGGACAAGAGAGTTGGCCAAGTTCACTTGGCTGAGCTGGAACTGGAAGACAACCCAGCCTAGCCACACGGTCCCGAGTGCACAAGATGAAGACAAGCCCAGTGGATCTGATCTTGCAGAAATGCCATCTCTTGGCAATTAGCCACGAAAAGGTTGCCCAAGACCACCTGGCTGCCTGGCCCAACTTAAGCTCAGGGTGGGGAGTGCTCCAAATCCTCCTGGCCACTCTGAGGGCAACTCCCTGTGCCTTGTAAGCTCACTCGTGATGCCTTGTTATTTTCTTTGCTCCCACTGGGATGCCAGGTGCAGGAAGGATGAGCTGGAGTTTTCTGGATGATAATAGGAATTCCTTGCGTCTCAAGAGACACAAAATCTCCACTGGGGAGTCAGGACATTAATGGTCTTATTTATTTATTTATTTATGCATATAAGAACTGGAGTGTAGGCCAGAGGTGTGGGGTGTGTGTGTGAGAGGATTCACCAGAGTGGGGAGCAGAACAGGCAGATCGACTGAAATACACTGCTGAGGGGAGTAGTGGGTGAGACAGGAGAGGTCTGCTGTGCCGTGTGGGTCAGCTCCCTGGCCAGGGATAGAACTCACGCTTCAGTGGCTGCTGGTAGCTTCATAGTGCTGCGACTTAACCCTTTGCACCACCAGGGAGGCCCTAATGTTCTCATTTAGCAGTGATGGAGAGTGAAGCTTTATCTTGGGTCTGAGATGCCCTCCTCTGTCCCCTCACCCCCTCTAAGTCCTTCCATTCTGCAAGTCCCCGCTTGCCCCTGAAGGCAGCAGAGCAGCTTTGCAGAGTAGAGGAGCCAGCACAGCATCCTTGTGGGAGGGCCAGGAGAGAGTTCCTCGACTTCCGAGGTAGGAGGACAAAGGACTGCATTTCTGGCCATCCAGTTTTCATTCATGGGTCCTTGAAAGCAGCGAGCCTCAGTGTCCTGCTTATAAAGTAGGAGCAGGAACACTTAACTGGCAGGGTTGGCACGAGGTTGGGGAAGCACCTTGCACACACATAGTAAGTGCACAAATCCTGCATACAATCAATATTTGGGGACCTACTGTGTATCATGGAGACATAGAAACAGGTGTGACAGAGCCTTCTTGTCCTCACTGAACTGAAGGTATAGCAGAGTACAGTACTGTTATACATGTTCTGGGAAAACAAGAGCTGTATCTTTGGGGTCACCTATTTGCCCACCATCGTGCTGAGTCTTGCCTAACTATACACATGGCATAGCAAGAAACTGCCAGTTGGAGTGTGACAGTTCTGGGTTCAAATTCTGACTCTGCACCAGCAGAGGGGCAAATCACCGTGGAATGGCACATTCTTTCTCTGTAAATAAGAGATAATGGTACTCCCTTCAAAGTCCACTGGGACTTCTGCGAAGCAGGGACATCCTGCAGGGACTCCTTTTCCCCTCCCCCTCCAGGAACCCTCTGCACCTGCTTTGTACTGCACAGCACTGGTACCAGACGCTGGTGAGGGGTGGGGATGGGAAGGATGGGTGGGAGAACATCCAGTCCCCGGTAATCCTCACATTTTACCTTGGCTTTATTTTCCCACTAGCTTACTGTTACTTCGCCTTGCAGCCAAAATGGGCATGCACACAGGGGTAAGCCAGGTGGCGCGTGGAGAGCCCAGAGAGGACCAGGGTTTCAGGCCTGACCTGAGCCTCAGCTTTGCCTTTTGAGAGTTGTATATTTGATGGTTTCTCAAACTGTTTGTTTCCTTGTTTGTGAAATCGGCGTACTAATAGTGCATTCAGAAGTCTGCTGGAGGACTGACTGAGAAAACGAATGGAAAGTCCAGGGTCTCATTATGGAGATTGAGCAAGGGCTCCATACACAGTAGTTGCGATTATTTTTATCATGGAGAATTATTCCAGGAGGGTAGGGGAAAAAAAGAAAGGCAGTGGGTGTGGTGCTGGAACCTTGCTCCCCTGGAGCTGAGTACTGGGGACAAGGGGTGGTAGGTCAGAGGGGATGGGGAAAGTGACTCCAGCTGGAAGTTGGCACTCCACCACCACCTACCTGTGTGCTTTGGATAAGTCATTTAACTTAACTGAGTGAGCCTCAGTTTCCCCATCTGCAAAATGGGCTTGGTAAAAATATCCACCTCATAGGCTGTTATATGGATGAAATGATTGATAAATATAAGTGCCTTGTTTTTGTAGAAAGAGCTTCAAAGTTGCTAACTCCTGAGAGTCAAGTGGAGCTGAGCCATACCCCCACACGGCGACAGATCACCTTTGTTTGATAGAAAATCAGTCCCAGGATGATGAGGGCTGATTACTATTGGCTGTGCTGGTAATGGAGGGAGGAGAACTTTCCACCATGCACCTTTGGACTTTCCATCCCCACCCTCCAGGACCCACCTGTCCCTTGTCTGCCTTTCAAGTTGCCCTTTGATTTTCTTTGGCAGAATTCTCCCGCCTCATCCATCAACAGAAAAGTCTCAGGAATGCAAATTTCTGGGTGCGTAGGGCCAAGGGCTAAGGATGAGGGAGACAGGCACAGGCCAGGAAGAAGCAGGACAGGCAGAGGGGATTCCCAGACAGCCTCCAGGGTGAGGCCAGCCCTGGATCCTGCATATGGTAGCTGGGGTGGGTGGCAGCGTCCACCCTCCTTCCTGGCTGGGAGGCTGTCTGCTGTGCGAGTGTGCTGAGTCTCTTAACCTGTGTTCACAATCCTTACTGCTCTTTTCACTTCTTGCTGTTGACCAATTATGAGAGTACTGGGATGATTGTGAGAGCAATACACAGCACTGTGAATATACGACCTAAGTGTACCCTTTAAAAGTCATTAAAATGTTGGATTTTATGTTATGTGAGTTGTATCCCAATGAAAATAAATAAATAAATTTAATGTCAGAGAGAGAGAGAAAGAGAAATGTGGGAAATTAACAGCCAGCCCTTGTGTTGGAGTGCTGAGCTGTTTGAGGAAGAATACGTTGGTTGCAGTATATACCACCTATATATTTTTGCCAAAAGGTAAATTGTTATTCTCTGACCTACCTCAGGGACTGAAAATTCTTGCTCAGTCACAAAAATACTAATTTGAAAGGAAACCTGCACTCACTCCTATGTTTATTGCAGCACTACTTATAGTAGCCAAGACATGGAAACAAACTAAATGTCCTAAAACAGGTGAGCAGGTCAAGATGTGGTATATTTACACAATGGAATACTATTTAGCAGTCAACAAAGATAAACTCATGCCATTTGTGGCAACATAGATATAACTGGAAGGGATTATTCTAAGCAAAGTGAGCCTGAAGGAGAAAGAACTACAGGGTGGTATCGCTTATATGTGGAATCCAGAGAAATCAAACAAAGGATCAGACAAAGACAAACTGTAAGACAGACCCTTGCAAGCTGACCATAGATTGGGGACACTGGAAATGAGGAAGGGGGGGGCGGCAGTAGAAACCATGGAGGGAGGAGAGTGCAGTGGAGTGTGGGGGAGACTGTGGGAACTTTGGTAGTGAGGAAAATATCGTGACCCTACCTGATGGGAGAAATCATATATTGTGGAAAAAATGACAAGGATGTTTAAAAAAAATAGAATTTGAGCATAATTTTAGTAGATGCTCTTCCCTGATAGTTTCTTCTATACCATGACATTAGTTACTAGTATTCTTTTACGTAAATTTTAATTTTTAAGTGAAAATGTACTTCTAATCTGAATAGGCAAATGATAATGCACCTGCAGTGTAATACTCTTAATGTCAATGAATGCTGCATTCATTGTAGTGATGTATCTTTTCACCAATAAACTGCTTTGAATTAAAAAAAAAATACTTGCTCAGATGCCTTTTTGCTCCATAGCGCAAAGCATTTCCTTGTATCTCATTTTCTCCCTTTTGGTTGGCCATTGATTGTCGGGAAAAGTTGGGGCCAGAGGGGAAAGGTCACACAGCTGCTGTTTGGAGTAGCTGTCTCTGAAATCCAGGTCTTTCTGTGCTAATTGTGGTCACGTCCTCAAAGTATGGGCCTCAGGTTAATCAGTAACTACTGGCCCAAACTGTACATGGACCAAAACCATCACAGTTGACAGGTGCTGACCTGGAGCGGGACTTGCGGTGACAGGGCTGCTTTGAAGGTCTCTGGCTGGTAATGTGAGCAGAACACACCGGAACAGGGAAGGAAGCAGCTGCGGAGCTCTTACCCTATGCCAGACACTCCAGATCCTTTTGCTTGCACTACTCATCATTCACCATTCCATTCATCATTCATTCAGCTAATGCTTCCTGGATGCCCATTCTAAGTCTATAAGTAGGTGTTGGGTGGGGAGGACGGCACAGTCTCTACCCCTAGGGCTCTTGAATTAGACAGGAGGTTTGGGTTCTTTCTCAGGTTTGTTGACGTTCCAGCTGAGACGATAGGTGCCCCGGTTTCCACAGCTCTCCAGAAGGGGGACAGTCAAAGTAAGGCACGTTGTGGTTATGAGCACCACACACTTTGAGGAGTCATTGGAAGGGAGACCCCTGGTGGGGACTAGCTGACAGGGAAATGGAGACACCCTTGGGGACCGTGAGTGGGAGCAGCCCTTCTCCATCAGGGGTGGAAGCATCTGAGAGGACAAGCCAGGCTACCAGCCTAAAGTGAAGGGCAAAGCAAACAGTCCTGGGAACTCATTGCCCATGCACCCCAAGTCCGACTGGAATGTCAACAGCTGAATAACTGTATTTTCTAAAGAAAATCCAACCAGATGACTTGATGCCAAGTAGACAGGACTATAGGGAATTCTCTGAATGGCAAATGATCATACCCATTTCATAGGGTTGTTGGAGGGTGGAGAGGGTTAATACATGTATTTTTGGCCAGAATATGTGGAGGCAGTTAGAGAGAAGTCGGGGACAGATTATGGCAAACTCCTAATCATCCTTCAAAATCCTGCCCTGATGCCCTCTCCCGGTGAACCTTTCCAGAGCAATGCAGATTCAGCCGCTGTGGTGCCCTCCTATTATCACTACATATCACACTGTGTTCCTTTCTCTCCACTTTGCATTCCCTGAGCCCAGGGACTTTGTGTCTTTCCTCAAGCAGTTTTGGGTTCCCTGAGCTGAACTGGCCAGAGCCTGGGAGAAGAATGATGTGGATACGTTGAACCCCATTGCAATCTGCTCCTGTTTTTCCTTAATTCACTCTATAAAGATCTGTGAGCTTTGATCTTTTGTGTCTTTTTGGTGACTCAATTGATCTATCTCAGGCAAATTCAGCATTTACTTTGGGAAAGAGAGAAGAAAATAAATGGCTGATAACAACAATGTGTGAGGATGATGAGATCAAGGGTGGTTATTTTCCCTCCTTTTTTTCCAACACTTTAGTTGTTGCTTTTATGTGTGTAAGGGAATAATCCATACCATATAGAAATGCTGTATGGGAAGCACTATAATAAATGAAATTATAATCAATTACAATTTTTCACATAATACATTTGTTGTTATAAGAAAAAGACTATTTTCCCTATAGAAAATTTTCTACCTGCTGTCCTGTCATTTACTTAGAGTTGAAGGGTGAGACATTGGTGACAACAACATCTCTGGGCCCTCAGCTTTCCTTCTCTTCCTTTCCAAAAACCTCAAGTTGGATATTTCAGAAACTTATTTGGAAAACTGGCATCACCCAGCATCACTGGGCTTCCATAACTTGGGCATTTTCCAGTGTTCCATACTGTCACTATTCCCCAGCTTCCTGGACTTTTGCCGCAAATTGGAAAACAGAAAGGATAGACAGGAATTACCCAGACTGCTCCCTGCTGATGAAAATAAAACCCCCAGATGCTAAAATGTGGCTTGGCTAACAGAAACCCGACTCTGTGATGACTCTTTATCACATTGCCACCTTGCTAATGAAATTTTTGTTGCCTTTGACCTATGACCAGGAAGGGTGGTTGGATTGAGGATGCACCACACGAGTGATGAAATAGCAAGATTAACTCACCCTCAGCCTGAGACTCACTCATATATTAGCTAACTGTACACCCAGCCTGGGACACTCCCTTTGGAAGAAAACCTTATGCAAAAACCTCTCCCCGGATGGCATGTGGTGAGTATAAATAATTTCTGGTCCCAGCATGAATCTAACTTTGCAGCAAGTTGAAGACTGAGGTTCTCTGGCCCCAGAGAACTCAGAATCACTAATTGCAATTTCTCAGCCACCCTGGTGAAGGGACTGGGCAGGTGTAGAAGAGCCTGAAGGTGTCAAGGTGCAGATCTCCCCCCTTCTGGTTCATCTGTACCCTGAAGGGGCAGTGCAACCAGCTGTGAGGTGAGTTGTCTTCATTTCTGGGGGAGCTTCTGTTTTGAGAAGGGCTTGATTCTTCCCATTTGGGGAACTTCAGAAAACTGGAAATTTTCTGCCTTGACAGATAAACTGATGGCAAGTTTAAGCAACGTTAACATGAGGTACAGCCATCTGAACAAGGCATCTTGTTCAGCTTTCTTTCCTACACATATTTGCTGTGGTTGCTACATTTCAAGAAGAACTTTTTTTAATACATATTTTTATTGTTATTTATGTCTTTTACATTTTGTATTCCCCTTGGGTAACCCACCACCAATTCACCCGTGATCCATCTCCATGGTCCTTTGTGTTCTTTTCTGTTCCATTTTGTGCGCTTTTCCTTCACTTCCCCCCCCACCGCCCCCGCTGATTGTCTCTCTCCTATTTGGTTTCCCCATAGTCCTGTTACAAGTGAAACCATTCGATATTTTTCTCTTTCTTTCTGGCTTATTTCGCTGAGTATGATCCCCTCTAATTCCATCCATGTCGCTGCAAATTGCATGTGTTTATCTTCTTTGAATGCTGAATAGTATTCCATTGTGTATATGTACCACATCTTCAAGAAGAACTTTTAAGAAAATTCAGAATGGAAAGTGGGAGTCATCTCAGAATTGTTTTAATATAGATTATTATTCTACCCAGTCCTTATAACACGCAACTCCCCTCTTCCAAACAAATTCTGTTAAGAGGAATATCATTAACTCTATTTTCTGAATGGAGAAATGAATCTCAGTGAAATCACTTGATCCAGGTCATGTAAATAAGTAGAGGCAAGGTTGGAACCTATGTTTGAGGGGCTGTTAGATTCTTCCATGGGGCACGTCACCACACTGCCTCCCAATAGAGAGGTTTCCCCAGGGAGGACTATGCTGGGGGAGCCCAGATGAGACGTGGGCCTCCCCTTAGGTCTTTTTTTTTTTTTTTTTGGTGTTTTCTTTAAAGGAGAGCATCTGAAATATTGAGAGTTGAATGTGCTTTTTCACAAATGATTATTTCCTCCCTGAATAATATTAAAGGAACAGGTGGTAGCATTGGCGGTTGCAAAATCTTAAAAAAAGAAAGGCAGCTACAACTCCGGCACTTCCCTCAAGGATGGGCATAAGATGGCAGTTGCTAGTTAGAGCTGCTGGAAAAGACCTTTCAGGTCAGGCAAAGGCACCCACATTTCAGGGAGCACCTCGCTCCCCCCAGTCTGCCTTACTTGGGCCAGTGGCGAAGTTCCCTGGATCAGGTAGCCAGCAGGTCCCATTAAGGAGGTTCACAGGGCGAGGGCCTTGTCCTCACTGAGTGACAGGGCCAGTGTTTTTCCTTTAGACTGTTATGTGCCTTTGTGGAGTTAAAGCCTATGTCCCCCAGTCCAATCCCAAAATAGGAACAGAGTGTGCAAAGCATTGATGAAGTAGCTGTTCAAGACAACATTGTTTCTATTTTAAACATATTTTTAAGTTGAATTAGCATTGCATGGTACATCATAAAGGTTTCTGTTGTGCTTCACTGAGATTCAACATGTGATTAAGTTGACCACTAAAAGTCCAAATCTATCCTTCACCATACAACTATCCCCTTTTCCCTGACTTATCCATCCCTTGTTCCCCTTCCTTCTGGTAACCAATTTTTCATCTGAAGTTCAAAAGACTAAAAGAAACCTCTTTAGTCAGCTAACCATACTGAGTCCAGTTCTGTAAACTCTTCCTCAACCTTCCCTCACAGTCTCCTTCCCTTCACTACCCCCACAGCGAAGGACCTTGAGTTTAAATCCAGAGAAGTGACCTGCTTTGCAAAGTCACAGAGATGGCCTGTCCCTGGAAGTTTCTGTTCAAGGCCAAGTCCAACCAATATGATTTGTCTGGCAGAGCAGACATCAACAATAATATGGAGAAATCCATTCAGACTCTCTCCAGGTAAGCTCTTTCGTGCTGCTTGTCTCCTCTCGGCTTCCATTCCTCCCTTGGCGCCACCAACTCAGAATTCCTCTCTGCTGCTGGCTCTGAAATCTGAGGTCCAATCTCTCCAGTCGTTTCTTGGAATTTGATGCAGCCACTGTTTATTGCACCTGACATCATGTGAAGAAGGAAGGGACGCAGCACAGTCCTGGTCCTCAAGGAGTCTGGACTCTGGGCAGGGACTGCGGAATACCTCCTGGCTTGGGGGAGTAGTAGAGACCAGTGGTTGGAGCCAAGGCTGCCTCCTGGTCGACACCTGTTCTGCATCGCAGAGCAGGTGCCTCACTGCTGGTTAAGCATTTTGAACAGCTGCCTGGTGGAGAGTACCAGGAGGTCAGACAAACTGCATCCAGCCTGTGCTAGCCCGGCTGACCCTGTGCTGTACCTCACTGGCTGGGAGACATGGGGCAAGTGAGCCTCTCTGAACCTCACCTGTCTCTTATCTGCAGTATGAGAACATTAATGGGGCATGCCTCGTAGCAATTGAGGATGACATGAGAGAGTGTGGGTAAAGCACTGGCTGAATGTGCTCACTCTAATTTACTGAGCACCGGCCCTGTGCCAGCGTTCTTCAGGACTTCACTTGTAGGACGTAAGTGACCTGTGCAGCGGCTCTGTGAAGTGCAAGTTCTCTCATTCTCTACAGAATGAGAAAATAGAAGTTCTAATTGAGGAGTGATTCTGTCTACCTCTCTGCACACAACTTAATAGTTACAGAGTTGGAATTTGAGCTTCAATTTGGGTTCTATATATCCCCAACCCTTGCTTGTACAAGGAGTAAGCCTGAGGCAGAACTGAGCAAATTAGTCAGTCAACCAACCTGGCCTCTAGACAGGCTTCTAGAGCGTGCCAGAAGAGTTCATAGCCTTGCACAGGGTGATAGAGGCTTGCTCAAGAGCAAAGACAAGTCCATCTGAAATAACATCAAAGCATGAATCAAATCACAGGTTTACAGGGGACTGCTTGAATCACAGCCCCATGGCCCCATAGGAGCCTTTTCCAAGTACTCCTGTAGGCAGGGCGCCCCCTAGAGGTGGGCAGCATGACAACTGTACCTGTCAGGTGGCAGAAAAGCATAGTTAACCAAGGGCATGGTTATATAAGAGCATGGATTTGGAGATAAGCAGGTAACATTGCTACTTTGCCCCTGTGACCTTTAGTATTAGAGGATCATGATAAGAAAACTGAGCCTCAGTTTCCTTATTACATATCCTATATATCTGTAATAAGGATATATAGGCTATTTCCTTATTTGTAAGAAAGGGTTAGTAATGCCTTTTTCCTGGGGTTGTGATAGGTGTTAAATTAGTTTTCACATGTAAAGAACTTAGCACCATGCCTGGTAGAGAATAAGAGCACAATAAATGACATCTGTAGTAGCTGCCATTGATGCTGTTGGTGCTGGCAGCTAGGATGGGGCTCAGAAGCATTGTACAGAGTCCCTCTAAGAACTTCACAGGAGTCAGCATGGTTGGTGGACTTGGAAAAATGGGGAGTAAGTGAGGAGGTGAAGAGAAGTAGTGAGGACATTCCAGGGTGGGCAGACTCAGGGGCAGAAGCAAGCAGGGCTTGCCGCCTTGGCTGGGGGCAGTCAGATCATAGAGGGATATGCTTACAGAGGAGGGGACTGGGACTTGTTCTGCTTGGCAGCAGGGAGCCACTGTCAATTCTTGAGCAGGACATTTCAGGTGTGGCATGTGGGTTAGACTGAAGGCAAGAACATTTGAAACCTGTCAACCTACAGTGTGGCCTTTAGCCCCGAATCCCACACCTGCTAAGATAGTGACAGCTATTCCTGACTTGTGTTTGGGTCCATTCAGGAGGCCTGAGCTTAGACGCCAGGTAGGGCCCTGAGCTCTAGGTTGACATGAGGCAAGCCTACTAAGTGAACCCATCTTTTTAAGCCGAGGTAGCTTGGTGGAAATGCTCAAATCATATATTAGGAGGAGAGAAAATATCACATGATGGATTCATCTAACCCTCCCAATAATTCAAAAGTTCCAGGAAGGGACTTTTGTTATCTTCCCACTGTAGTGCTGAGGACAGAAGTTCAGAAAGTGTCAGTCATTTTAAGATGTCACAGTTGGTAACTGATAGCCAAACCAGGCAGTCTGGCTCAAAATTGCTAAATCAGCCTCATCCTTTGGTCCTAAGCATATTCCAGTCCATTAACAATTACTTGCTGAGAGCAACTCACCTGGCATTGTGCTGGGGAGTCATGGAGATATTATTGAAATCTTTCTGTTTCTCAACTAAATAAATAAATTAAGTCATTTATTAATTGCATAAGAAACTGCCAAAAAGAACAGATATCATTCATAAGATCCTTACTTTGTGTCAGCAACGAAGTAGGAACTATTATTACCCTTATTTTAGAAGCTGAACAATTTACTCAAGGTCATTATCTGGAAAGTGATAGAGCTGAGGTTTGAACCAAGTCCAGGCTCATAGCCTGTGTATTATATGGGCTCTCCCTGAAGACCTACTATGTGTTGGATTGAGAAAAGGACAGAAGAAAAAAAAAGGCATTCAAGAAGGGAATAGGAAAATGATGTTCTCCTCAATGGTTTGGGGAAGAAACCACAAAGAATGGGATGTTAAAGAGCTTTATAAACTAGGGTGGGGCAGAGAGGTAGACAGAAGGTTACCAGAAAATTTGGAAGGTGTCTCGTCTGGGGATACTTCAGGACCTGGCCTGGATGAAGTGTAGGAAGGAGTGAGGTGGGAGGTTTTCTGGAGGAGGTGGGACCAGCTGGCCTGCAACCTACAGTGAGAAAAGTGGGGAGGTTGCTGCTGGGAGGGGAAACACCAATACTAAGGGGATTTTCACCTGAAAGCAATGAGAGCCAATTTATATATTTTAGTGTTAAAAAGTAATTTTTAAGACCCCAAGGGTCATAAGACCAAGAACTTATTATATGTGATTGATGATTTTATATTTTATCTGAACAATTAGCAAGTGAGCATGGTGTGTGTTGGAGGGGTGGGGGTGGAGTTTACAGACTAAGGCGAGTACGGAACATTTAGTGAAGATATACAGAATTTGGAACAAAGTTGAGTTGGGCTGCAGTGGGCTAGGAATACTCTCTTTCATTCCATTTAAACTTGGGTTTGGGATTAAATATGTTGGCATAAATCCAGGTGGGCTCCCTGTTCTCTGAGTTGGATTTCTGTTGCCCTGTCTCTGTCTGGTGCCTGAAAGTTATCCTGGTCCTAGTCTGCAGAGCAGTGTAAGATGGAGCAAAGTCAGCAGCTGCTGTACCTTCCAGGCAACAAGGACCAGGAGTATGGCAGGAATTGGAAGGGGTTTTTGGTCCCACTGCCAGCCCCTCATGTTTCCCATTAAAAGTCATGCCAGCCCTGCACTTTCTGTGGCTTCCTTTCTGGAATTACCCAGAAAACACAGAAAAGAATTAACACTTTGTGGGGGAGCCCTGTGAGGTGAGAGAGCTTGGACTGTGACCCTGAGGCTGCTGTGTGACCTTGGACAAAATCCTTAACCTCTGTGAGCCCTTGGTTTCCTTCTCAAGGAAGTGACCGTAACAGTACAAAGTTGCTTTTTTGACTGAATTTGGTAGGATGTAGACAAAATAACAAGTCTTTTTAGTTTGTTTGTAAAGTTTGCTTTCTAACCTATAAAACACCTTAAAATGGGAGTTATTATCATCAGTATCGCTATTTAATGTGGAATAAACAGTCCAAAAGGCCGACTTCCCTGCGGATGCCGGCTCTGGGTCACTGGGTGTGGGGCCTGGATGACACCGGGAAGGCTGAAGCAGAGCCCGGCAGCCACCAGGGGGGCAACTCTCTGGCCCCTAGCCTGGCGCGCACAGGCTTGCCTCGCCTCGCCCCGCCCCGGGGCGGGGGTGAAGGGTCCGCGGTGATAAAAGGGCAGGCGCGGCGCGGATGGGACTCCCTGAGAGCTGCGCCAGGTCGGGGCCATGCGCGACGGGCTGAGCACCGCGTGCGAGGCCGCCCGGCCCCGGCTCTGCCCGCTGCTCCGCAGGATCCTCCGGTTGAAACCCGCCTGCGGCCCCTGCGGAGCCAGGTACTCCCTCCGGGCATGGTTTCGCGCTGGGAGGGAAGCGGGTGTCTCCGGCCAGGACCGGCCTCCAATCCTTGCGGCACAGAGCCTCGGTTTTCCGTGAACATATGAGGGTTGGAATATTCACTCTGTAGGGTTTCAGTGAGGTTTTTGCATAAAGCGTTTTCTTCCTTTAGAACGCATAAGAGGTTGCAATTCAGTAGCCCCAAACAACCCACAGAAGCCTCATGCACCCCTCTAAGAACCTACTGTGCAGCCTGGAGTAGGAGCTGTGGGTGTTTCGCGACTTGGAAGCTTTCGAGATGTTTCATCACTGGATCTACTACACTCTTTAGGACAGATACGGTTAAGAGAACAAAGAGGTTCTTGATTTACAAATAAGATTCATTTCCCAGGGCTCTTCCTGGTCCCTTATTTCTTCTCTTGGTGTATGCAGAGGTGGGCTAATGAGGAAGAAGGGGGAACCTCAGGGAAATCAGGACCCCAGGTTGACCTTCAGATAAACCACGGACATATCTCTCGCTTCGGCCTCCTCAGCTCAAGGGCTTGTGGATAGTTCTGCATCTAAGCAAGCACCACACTCCAGCACTCCTGAGGGCAGGTGGGTAAGGGTCCTCCCTTTCCATGAAGGAGCAGGTAGGACCCAGCCCAGTTGGGGGTTTCGTCAAAACTGCACCAGTGTTTGAACAGACTGTGCAATAATTTAGCTCTAAGTATCCAGATCCTTAATATGCCTACCTGTTTTCTTGTCTTCCTAGCGCCCAGCATCTAGCCCAAAGAAATCTGCTCACTGTGGATGAAGGGACTGTGCATAGCTTTGTTTATTCATTTTTCAATATAATATCCCCCCCCAACTATGAAAGCAATTCATGGTCACTGTAAGAACTTGGAAAATGCAGAAAAGTATAGAGAAAAATTCTCATCTCCTGTGTCTCCTCACTTAATCCCCATCACCATAAACATTCACTAGCATGGCCCTGGGTGTTTTCCTGTGCTTGTGTACACACACAGCCAGCATCTGACTATGTATACAGGCTGAGGCATTGTTATAGTTGTGGAGAAGCTGGACACAACCTAAAATATATAACCAGAGGCGATGAGTCAAACTAACTATGGTCCATCTATGGAGTAGATTGCCAAAGAGGTTTTTAATATTTGGGGGGCAATAACTATGTTAAGTGTACAAAAACATTGTTTCTCAATGTAAATGTTGATGCAGAACCATAAGCTTCTCATATTCTCCGGTTCTACGGCCAGAAGTGAGAGGAAGCAAGAACGGGTAGGGTGAGGTTGGAGTGCAGGGTGATGGGATGAGATTGTGAAAACTAGTAAGGCATCCCCTACTGAGGCCCCGTGTCATCTTGCTATTAAGCAGCCCCCTGATGGCTTTGGTGTTCTGGATGTCTATATTACCCTGAATTGGCCCTTTTTTTTTTTTTTTTTTTTTTTTGGTGGTACACACCAGTCCTGGCCAGAGGGGTGAAGAAAGCCAGTCAAATGGAGGGCACTTTTTGGGGCTGCTGAATCACTTGATTGAAATAAAAGTTGATTTCTGATATGTATATATGTTCTCTTAATGGGACATTATCTCTTTAGAATTCAAAATATCATAGTGTTACTATGTAATATGTAGTTTATTGTATAATGCTATTATAAATATGTAGTCAATAATTTTTCCAATAGTGAAAGCAATACATAGTCCAAGAGCACAGACATGTATAGAGTGGGGCATGAGAGAACCCCTGAACCCCTTTTCCCTTGGATGTGAGTACACATGCTCCCACACAAAACAATAAGCCTTCAAACTCAGATGCCCATAGTGTGACTGGCCCCTGGAGGGCATGTGTGGGGTGTTCAGCATTTGCCCCTGAGAGGGGTCACCTGTCTTCTGTTCCCTGAAGCATTTGCCAGCAGAGCAAACCTGAAATCCCAAACAAGAATCAAAAGTTTCTGAACGATTTCAGACTAGTATATCTTTTTCTTCTTCAAGAGGTAGTATAGGGCCTCCCTGGTGGCACAAGGGGTTAAGTTGAGCACTATGAAGCTATCCGCAGCCAACGCAGCACAGGTTCAGTCCCTGGCCAGGGAGATTCCCACATGGTGCAGCAGACCTCTCCTGCCTCTCCCTCTGCTCCCCTCAGCAGGGTATTTCAGTAGATCCACCTGTTCTGCTCCCCACTCTGTCTCTGGTGAATCCTCTCACCATCCCCCCACACCTCTGGCTTACACCTCAATTCTTGTATGCATAAATAAATACATCTTTAAAAACAAACAAAAAAAAACAAAAGATAGTCTAACATCTTTAAATCTGTTCTTTTAAAATAAATACAACTAATATTGTTTTTAGAGTTATTTTCCAGAAATACTTAGAGAACTATTTCCAGATGACTTGATGTCTCAGACTTGCTTTAAAATGGTGGCAGGGGCTAGGAGAGAATTGAAACAGTTTTGACTATGGGTTGATAATTCTTGAATTGAGATTGACCTTGGGTGAAGGGCCAATGGGAACTCATTACACTTTTCTTTCTATTTATGTTTATTTAGCACTTTCCATAGTAGTAAAACATTTTATGATAAATACACCAAGATCAATCAAGTGCTTTAAACAAAAAAGCTTAAGTTCCCTAAAAGTAAGTAGGTGGTGTTGGGCAGTGCCCTGGGCCTGGAAGGGCAGGGTTGAAGGAACCAGTCTTTGCCCATCAGCCCTGTGCTCTGCTCTTACTCCACTTTGGGGGATAGGGGACTCTTCCCAGAGTTTCTGTGGGTCGTTGCTTGGACCACTGACTTTGGCTCAGCTCCCCAGTGTCTTTTTGGCTTTGAGAGGGAAGTCGAGAGGGGGAGAGGCAGCGGGGGTGGATTGGTGTGGAGAGCAGGTTTGACCAGCTGGACACCATGAGAAGTCACCCACACCCCCTACCCCGGAGGTCCCCCATCCATCAAATGAGAGTTTAGGAGAGGGGACTCCCAAGATCCCACTCTGTCCTCAGATACTCCAACTCATGATAGCTGTTTCCTTTTACAGCCCAGTGACACAGGATGACCCCAAGTGTCACAGCCCCAGCAAGCATGGAGATGAGCCTCCCCACCCCCTCACAGGAATGGCAAAGGTCAGTGAGTCGCTTGGGTGTGGGAAGCCCCTTCCTCCATTGCCCAGAGGCAGACTGAGCAGACTGGTGGAAGCTGGGGTCTGGGCAGTGAGGAAACTGGGGCACACAGGTGGTGGTGAGGAAGAACTTTGGAGGAGCAAGATGATCCGCACTGGTCAGGACTGGTGCCCAAGGTGTTTTGGCTCCTGGATGAAGTGCCTGTGTGGACTGGCAGGCTTGGGTGGGAGATCATTCTTGGTAGGACACTCCATAGTAATCCCAGACTCAGCAGCTGAGCCTTCAGGCCCAGCTCCCACCCCTATCCTATGGATTCCATCTTCCCTGAGTGCTTTGGACCGCAGCGTTTCAGAGAGGTGGGCAGAGAAATGGGTGAGGGGAGGAGAGAAGATAATTATCGTACACTTCAATGCCTCTGTGGAAACAGCACTGATGGTGACAGTGTCTCCCCGGTGACTAACCTTACCCTATCCTGTTGCAATTCCTATGAGAAAGCATTTGGCAAGGCCCTGAGTGAGAAGAGAAGCCTGGCCAGTAGCCCAGGCACCTGGAACTCTCAGGAGGCACTGGCCCAGGTGACCAAGCTGCCAGGAAGGAGGGAGGGACATGGATGAACACACTGACCTATATGCCCATCCAGAGTTCCCCACCCTGCCCAAGGCCAAAGCTGGGCCAGTGGCCTGGGGGAGACCTCTGAGGTCCTAGAATTGAAGGCATTTGAAAATCTGTGTTTTTCCTCCCTCTTAGAAGTCTCCAGAACCCCTGGACAAACCAAAGATGCCCCCATCATCCTGCCAACAGCATGTGAAGATCAAAAACTGGGGCAACGGGACCAGTTTCCAAGATACACTTTACCACAAAGCCAAGGGGGTGAGAAGTCCGGGGCATCATGGAGAACCATTTTGTCCCAAACCAGAGAAACCACGTGGGTCTTTAGTGGGCAATAAACATGTTGCCCTGCTCAGGCCAGACTGCCATCTGCTTGGGCAAAGGGTACTTACTGGGAGCACCTCGTTTCTCCTGAATTATGATAGGAAGGAGATGATGCCAACTCTCTGCTGAGCCCCTCCAAGATAGATAATGTGTAACCCAGAAAGTGTGATGGAACAAATCAATTCTTTCTAAGATGTATTGCAGCATAGTAGCAGGGAGACTTTTCTAACAGAACTGCCCCAAACTCAACTCAACTAGATCGGAGGTAGTGAGCTCCCTGTCCCCCAAAGGACGCAAGGGCTAGTTGGCAGGGAGATGGGAAGGGTTTAAGCATCCAGGGAGTCGTTGGATTAGGTGTCCTTTAAGACTCTTTCTTGTCTTCTGAGTCTCTTAATCTAACTTTAGAAGACATTCTATGATTATAAAGTAGGAAAGAATTCAGGACTCTGAAAGTAGAATGATTTTCCACACCTTTCAGAAATCACATTTAACATTTGGGTGTACTTCCCGTATTTTTCCTATGCCTTCCTCTGACTTTGGGATTTTAACCCTCTCATTTCAATTCATGTCAGCTGAAAACCAAATGGTGTATTCCCTGGAGCCGCATCCATCTCTTTCAATGAAAAGGTGGTTGAGATGTTCCCAAGGATCAAGCTGTTGACTTAGCTCTGAGTTAGGGCAGGGGAGCAGACCAGAGGCTGAATCCTAGGGTGGAGGGAAGAAACCCCTGCTCATACCCTTCAGAGTCCAGTCAATAGAGGACAGGAGAACTGGATGGGGGGCAAGCTGGGTGGACCCCAAGGAAGAGGTGCTACAGGAGTGGAGAGGTGTGGCAGGGAGCGGGAGCAGAGTGGAAGGAGGTGGCCTAGAAAGCTCGCCCTGGCAGAGGAGGGCCCTGACTCCTGTGCTGAGGGACCACGCCAGCCGACTTCACCGTCTGCCTCTCTCTTTCCAGGATCTCGCTTGCAAGTCTAAGTCTTGCTTGGGGGCCGTCATGAACCCCAAAAGTTTGGTCAACAGACCCAGAGACAAACCTACTTCCCCAGATGAGCTTCTACCTCAAGCTATTGAATTTATCAACCAGTATTACGGCTCCTTCAAAGAGTAAGGCTCACTCCCTGGAGGGCTGCTTCTCCCCCCTTCTCCTGAGTTCTCCCACTCTGGTCATTTCCCTCTGACCCCAGACCCCTTTCTTAGCCAGACTCTTAGTGGATTGAGAGATAAAGTATAGTTTTCTACAGGGAAATATTCCAGAGTAGGTTCTCATAACCTTCTCTTAAGACCAAAAGGCATAACAATAGCGGTTAAAAGTGGGATTTGGGAGTGTAACTGTGATTGTCCTGAATCCTTGGAAAATCTGTTAGCCTCTCTGTGCCTCAGCTTCCTAGTCTATAAATGGGAGTGAAAATAGACCCTGGCTCATAAGATTGTCATGAGGATTAAGTTTAGAATAGTGTCCTGGTCCATAGCAATCTTGATTACAATTAATATGCACCCTTTGATTATGAAATGTTTGAGATAGAGAGGACCTTTGAGAACACCTAGCAGAGCCCCTCCTACAGGCATGAATCAGGAAGTCCAGTGACACACCTGGGGGCACCCAGTCCCAGCTCGGATCCAGTCTGCCTGACTTGGAGAGGACTGGCCAGTGTGCTTTGCTCAAACTCTGTGGGGTTCTGCATTCCCAGGCTTCATAACATGGGCTATTAATTTAGATCCCTTTCAGACTTTAAAATAAAAATTCACCAAGGGATTGTGAGACAGATCGGCTGAGGGCTTGGGTTTGCTGTCTTACGGACTGGCGGGGAGTGTGGCTTTTGTCGTGTAGCCCCACGTGGCACTTCCCTGCCTGAAGTGAGCCACAGCCATGCAGCTGGGGCCCCCATGGCCGAAAGAGTGTCTCCTGGGACACCACATCCCTCCACTATGACCCTACAAGGTCTGAGCTGGGAGGGACCTTGAATTTGAGAGAGAGACTCTTAGCTTCCAGGCCACTGAACTCCAACCCTGGCTGTGCAGTAGAGTCTCCTGAGGAGACGCTCCTGCCTGAGTTCTCTGGGCTAAGGGTGTCAGGATTTTGGGAAGTGGGAGGTGGCAGACATCTTAAATACATGTATTAAGAATCCTGCAGGCAGTTGGGGGTGGGGGTTGCCCCCTGTGTGTGCTGTGTAACTAGAACCTCTGCAGAAGTGCTCTCTGACTGGGATCCTTGGATTTTCACCAAGGACTTTCACCTCTGTTGTTGACTACTCAGTCTTTTGGGGTCCAGGAACTTTCTTAATGGGCTTCACTGGGCCACTCTCAACAATAACATTTGCTGACGCTAAGTATGTTTCGGGCCCTGCATGAGTGCCTTGCACTGCTCGTCACAGCTCTGTGAGATTGGTGCCGTCGTTATCCTCCCCACCTTCCACTTTAGTGTATTTATTTTTAATTGAGATAATATTTGGACAGCCCCATCAGGTATCGCCACCATAGTGTACCCAAGGTCTGCCACCATTGCCACCATAGTCCACCGTGCTCCCTTCCCTCTGTTCTTGCTCCTCCCATCCTCTTCTGCCTTTGGATGCTTCAGTTCTGTAGTCGGCTTTCAGGGGTTGTTTTTTAAACGTATCTTTA
This sequence comes from Scalopus aquaticus, assembly GCA_004024925.1. Taxonomy (NCBI): domain Eukaryota; kingdom Metazoa; phylum Chordata; class Mammalia; order Eulipotyphla; family Talpidae; genus Scalopus; species Scalopus aquaticus. The sequence goes on along the minus strand of PVIJ01001107.1, from coordinate 133,157 downwards.
TCTGATCTGTAATTTAGTTACTCTGTACTCTACATATTAGTGACAAGGAACATAGATAAGGAGATGTGCCAGTGGGGATAGCTCTTGCAGCAATGTCAATTGCTCCTGGTCATATGTTCTGAAGTCCCAGAGCTGGGATTTGAACCCAGGCATCTTGGCAGAGAGCCCAGACTTTTAACTTCATGTTCAAGCATCCAGCTCTTTGACCCTCATCGTTCCCAATTCCATTCTGGACCCGGAGGGTACTGCTGGCATTTGGAAAGCAGTTGGATGGGTGTTAGCCCGGAGGCTACAGAGTGTCTCTTGCTGGTTTGTTAAACTTAGTTGCTTCTCATAGAGGGATGTTCTGTTGTCACAGTGGCAATACCTGGGATATAGTTTTCATATCTGGGACTCCCCGAGAGGCCCCAGGGGTGTGAATAGCAAGTGGCAGCCCAACCCCACAATTCTACTAGTGGCCAAAGACATGAAAGCGAGGTGGGTGCCATCATCTCGTGAATGAAGGGTCTATAGTTAGAAATTGTAAATTGCTGAATGTTAAGTTCAAATCCAGCTTGCTGATGCCAAGAGCTGTTCTCTTTTTTCAGAACTAATAGCCATGTTAGTGTTTTTAGTGCCCCAGAAATGTGACTAACAGAAAAAGTGGTAAAATATAAAACTCTACAGGAATTGGGTGAAGATGTAAAAAACAATCCTTTCTTATAATAGACGTGTGTTAAGACCAAATGTGTTTGAGGCATTGGTGTTTTGGTGATGGCTACTGTTTTCACACTTGGATGGGGGATGTTGGAGGGGATGGTTACAAGCTTTGTTAGGGAAGGAGGACTGGGGGGGTGGGCAACAGCAACCATCACCCAGCAATTCCTTGTGCCAGGAGTGTCCTTGAAGATATATAGTGCCAAGTGTTTTGTCTTTGTGCCTTTTTTTCTTTAATCTAGGAAGAGTTTGGAGGCACTCTTCACCCACAGAAAGGCCGTTTGTTCTGAGTTGTCTGCTCTCCTTAATCAGTTCATTCCTTAAATAGTTTCGTTTATTGCCATTTCAAATGTCTTTGGTGCTGATTGGAAATCTCAAGGTTGCGGTGTGTGTGTGTGTGGGGGGGTGAGGTGTGTGTGTATGTGTGTGTGCGTGCACGTATGTGAGTGTGTGTATGTGTGTTTCAAAGCTTCTCTAACTGAATCCCTCACTGTGGAATATTTTTGAAGTCTGAGAGGTGAGGAGAGAAGATGGTTTAGAGATACCATATAGGCTGGCTGGTGGAGCCAACAGAGGTTGAGAAACAGCACGATGCAGAAATCCTCTAATGTCGGACCCGGGTGTGTAGGGCGCCTCCCCAAGCAGGCCCCGAGGCCTTGCAGGTTGAGGCACGAGAAGCTGTGCCTGTCCTGGCCTGACCAGGGAAGCATGGGCAGACCCTCAATATCCCCAGGCTTGTATGCCCTGTAAGGTGAGGGGGAGACAGAGAGCCTGGCCCTGGCACCAGGGCGGTCTGAGTATGAGTCCTGACCTCGCTGTTCATTATGTCTTACTTAACCTCCTAGAGCCTTGGTGCCTGGACTATAACCTTGTCACAGAAATGCTTCCCTCACAGACTCAGTGAGGCCCTACCTGAGAGCAACTGTGTCCAGTACCTGGCTCACTGCGGCACCTGGAGCTGACGTGGGAGGGATTGGCTCATCTCTTTCCCATAGGGAGGTGGACATGTGCCCCTGCTGGGAGGCAGGTTGTGGCTGTGCCATGGTAGAGGCTCCTCTGGGTCTAGGAAGTATCTGAGAGGGGTTGCCCCCTTGCTCGTGCCCACCAAACTGAGATGACTACGAGTAGAGAAAAAGCCCCTGGTAACACCAGGCTCAGGACTGGCCACGTGACTTGCTGCGGGCCTTGTAAAGATGAGGAGCAGGCTGTTCACAAAGGATTGGGAAGTTCAAGACAGTGATGGCAGAGCGTTAAGCCCTGCCGGGGCCCAGGTCACACAGCAGTGAAGCTGGCCCTGAAGGGGACAGTCTCTGCAAGAGACCTCATGCCCGCAGGGCGTCCTATTTCTATTCCTGCTTCTGTGGATTGAATCAATCCCCATTTAAGACCTTCTCATTGTTGATCTTCCTGATGTCTTCCTGTCCCCCAGGGCAAAAATAGAGGCACATCTGGCCAGGGTGGAAGCGGTAACAAAGGAGATAGAAACAACAGGAACCTACCAGTTGACGGGAGATGAGCTCATCTACGCCACCAAGCAGGCCTGGCGCAACGCCCCCCGCTGCATCGGGAGGATCCAGTGGTCCAACCTACAGGTGGGCTTTCTCAGACCCCGGGTGGAAGCTGGGAGGTGGCAGCCGGGGGCAGGTGGCCCCCACCGCCAGCGGAGTTTTGTCCGGGGGTCCCCAGCCTAAAGCCAGATGCCCAGTTTCTCTCTTCACATTCCTGAACACAAGATGGGCCTCAAAACTCCCCCCACCTCCCCCAGGGTCTGGAATCTGATTTTAGCACCAGGATTTCTAGCTGACCTTTCTCTCTTGTGTTACATTCGGGAGACTAAACAGCAACTTTAAACCAAAATAATCTTGTTATTGTCACTGAGACCCTGGTGCTGCAGAGAGGTTATTTCCCTCGTGTTAAATAACGAGAGTACAACTGAGTTAATTTTAAAGATCTCATGATCTAATTTGGCTTTGTTAAATAATTCATGAAACAGGGAGCACCTTCCCTAGCAATTAGAAATATGGTCCAAAGAATGGAGGTTTTTATCAGAGGGAAAGGTAAAAGAGGAGGGAATCGTTTCAGGTTGAGATAACCTACCTGTGGGGAGTGGATAAGGGACTTGTGGCAGATTATCTCATCTTTTGGGATATCTAATTTTTCCCAGCAAATACCATCCTAATCAGTTAAGACGATATTCCTGGGGGAGGGAAAAATGCAGTTAGGTTAGGTGTTCAGTCTTGGTAAGCTTAGCATAAGCACATCCATTTTGGGCCTGTCATTTTCTTTTTCACACTCACGTGTTTAAACTCTTAGCTCCTTGAACAAATGTATTTTCTTTTTTAAATAAAATTTATTTATTTATGCGTACAAGAACTGGGGTATAGGCCAGAGGTGTGGGGGTTGAGAGGATTCACCAGAGACAGAGTGGGGAGCAGAACAGGTGGATCTACTGAAATACACTGCTGAGGGGAGCAGCGGGCGAGGTAGGAGAGGTCTGCTGGGCCATGTGGGAAGTTCCCTGAATGGGATTGAACTCATACTGCAGTGGCTGCGGATAGCTTCATAGTGCTGAGACTTTACCCGTGCGCCACCAGGGTGGCCCGAACAAATGTATTTTCTTTGTCGAAGCAATTTAGGTCATCTTTACATTGGGGTATTACTTATTGTTGGAGAATAGCGAAAGCACTTGCACAGACAAATCCATGAGACATATGCCGTGAAACCAACTCTAATTATAACACATTGTGTTGGAAGCTTGTGTTGTAAAGGAGTGAGGCTGGAGCTATGGGAATTTTGACTCAGGTATTCTTAGGAATTTGGTTTTGCTAGGGTCTCTCCACGGGCCTGCCGGGGCCCCCTTGGGCGAGCATGGCAACAGTGAGATGCGCCAGGTCCGTGTAGAAAGGAGGTTGTGCTGCTCTACCGGGGGCTTTGGGGACAGGGATTTGGGCTGCTCCTTCTGTCCCCTGTAACTTAGCTTTGAATCAACTCAAGGCCTCTGCCCGGTGGTCCTTGACCCATGTCTGTGTGCAGGTCTTCGATGCCCGGAACTGTTCCACTGCCACGGAAATGTTCGAGCACATCTGCAGACACGTGCGTTATTCCACCAACAATGGCAACATCAGGTGGGTGCACCTTTCTCTGAGGCCACAGCAGGGGTGGGGGTCCACCCTATCCCCAGTCTCAGCCAAAAGATACAGCTGGTAAGGTATCTCTGCAGCCAGGATAAAGCAGGTAGAAAGAGAAAGGAGAAAGACTCAGGTTTCGTTGGAGAGCCCTAATAGTGAGCCTTAGCCTCCCAGGGCTCTGCCCGCTCACTAGCTCATTTCCTTCTCTTCCTTCTAGTTGAAACCATCTGGAGGGATTGAGGGGAACCTAAAGTTACTTTAAAGTGGGTTTCTTTGAGGGGCAAGAGACTGGTTTTCCAGCAGGTGACCCCGGGATGGTGTTTTTCTTAGAGATAAGAAAATCACTTCTCTTGAGCCCCCACCCCTTGCCTCACCTTCTGCCCCCAGCCATGGAGGTCAAGGTTGATAGGACTGAACAGCTCATTCAGTTATTCATTCATTTTTCTTATTCAACAGACATTCATGGGATCCCAGTATAGATCAGGCATGGGGGTAGGGTGGTGGGATGCAGAGGCAAATAAAATACAAAGATGCTTCTAGCCTGCTTGAACCAATGTCATGAACTAGCCAAGCATCCAACTAACTTGACTGCAGGGAGAGAAATATGGCTCAGCAAGGGAAGGGCTATGGAGCATCTGCTAACCCTGCCTGAGGAATGGGGAGGTTCTGTGGAGGGGAACAGTCCCTGTGCTGGTCCTAAAGGAAGGGAAGGAGCTGGAGGGGAGTGAAGAAGGAAGCATGCATGTCGTAAGGGCAGCAGGTTATGCAGAGGCCGGTGAGAGCTTGGCATGTTGGGGAGATGCAGGAGCTGAATGGGGGAGGCCCACAGGGCGACTGGGACCCTCCACTGGAGCAGGTGGTAAATAGCACTGTCCTTGAATTGGGGCAGGTCAGCCATCACGGTGTTCCCCCAGCGGAGTGATGGGAAGCACGACTTCCGGGTCTGGAATGCTCAGCTCATACGGTATGCTGGCTACCACATGCCCGATGGCACCATCAGAGGGGACCCTGCCAGCTTGGAGTTCACCCAGGTACTGGATCCACCCTCTGTGGGTGACAGAGCGGAGCCCAGAGGGGTCAAGGTGCCTGGGTCTGTGACCTCACTAGGCCTCTCCTGCCCACAGTTGTGCATCGACCTAGGTTGGAAGCCCAAGTATGGGCGCTTCGATGTGGTGCCACTGGTTCTGCAGGCTAATGGCCAAGACCCTGAGCTCTTTGAAATCCCACCTGACCTTGTGCTTGAGGTGTCCATGGAGCATCCTAAGTAAGTAGGTTGAGGGTGCCAGGGGTGTGTGTTAACATGCATGGCCCCTCCTTTCTTATGTGAGACCCAATCCTCAGGTCCCTGCCAGGACCACCTCCCCCAAAGCCCAGCTGGTATCAAATGATGCCCAGAAGGGCTGGCCTCAAGGCCTCCCTGGTGACCTGTACAGCAGCTCTGCATTGCATCTCGGGCCACAGGCTTACGGGGATACAATGACACTGAGGAGGAAGTGGAGTTCTTAACTGCTGTGTTGGAGTCTCAAAATTTAGCCAGGGTCTGTCCTCTACATGAGGCATGAATGAACGAGGGAGTGAATGCTTAGTGAATGATACTTCCCAATTCACCTCTCCAGATGGGATGGGCTTAGAGATCAAGTCATGGAAGGGAGTTTTCTTTGTTGACTCTTTCTTGGAAGCTTTTTGTTGGGGGTGGGAGGGCTTGAGGGTAGGCAAGGCTCTAATTGCAGCTGGTTCCCTCTCCCTGCCAGGTACGAGTGGTTCCAGGAGCTGGAGCTCAAATGGTATGCCCTGCCCGCAGTGGCCAACATGCTCCTGGAAGTGGGTGGCCTCGAGTTCCCGGCGTGCCCCTTCAATGGCTGGTACATGGGCACAGAGATCGGGGTCCGGGACTTCTGTGATGTTCAGCGCTACAATATCCTGGAGGTAACGAGGACCACTCAGCTGAGCCGGCTGGAGAAATGGAGGTCCCAACGCCCACCTCACCCCCATTTCTCTGCTTCTGCAGGAAGTGGGCAGGAGGATGGGCCTGGAAACACACAAGCTGGCCTCGCTCTGGAAAGACAGGGCTGTCATTGAGATCAATGTTGCTGTGCTCCACAGTTTCCAGGTGTGTCTGGTGTTTTGTGAATCTGAAGCCTTTCTGGTTATGTCATCTGGTGCGACCACTCATCTCATGTTTGATTTTCCCCTTTACAGCATTGATCATTCATGGATCAAATAGGTATTAAACACCCAGTCACAGTGTTAGGTGTTAGGGAGACAGTGATACATCAGCCCACTCACTCACTTTAGATCAGCTTGAATGCTTCTAACAGGCCACTCCTTGCCTCCCAAGATTGCTGGAATTCTTGCTACTTTCAACCTCACCAAGATGGTTCCCACCTCAGGGCCTTTGCATATGCTTGCATATGCTCCTCTGAGCTCTTGCCCTACAAATCATCCCATGCTTGGGTCCTTCCCTCACCCAGTTCTCAATTTGTCACCTTCTCAGAGTCCCATCTGAGACCTTGTAAAATGGCACCCTCACCCCACCTCCATCCTGTATCTCATTCCTTTCACTCTGTCTTTATTTTTCTTCATAATATGTATTAGCTCCTGACATTATGTAGTACGTCTTTCTTCATTGTTGTGTTTCTCCACCAGAATGTGAGCTCCATGGGAGGGAGCCCTGTCTCATTCACTGCTCTGCCTCTGAGTCTAGAATTGTATCTGGCTATGCTAGACTTCCACCCAAATTTACTGGGTGAATAAATGAGGACTCAGTGCACACAAGAAGGGATTGCCCTTGCTTCCCTGTCTGAGTGACAAACCCTGCCCCTTGCACACACCCGCAGTTCTTTTGTGGGATTAAGCCCTCTTTGATTCATCTGCTGCTCTCATTCATATAAACACTTCCTTTCCCTTTGGGAATGAGACAGGAGATGTGTGAAGATACTGCTTTATAAGCTGGGACCATCTCCACAAAGCTGGCAGATGCCCTGGAGGCCGGAACACGGGGCAGTGTCATTCACTCCCCCAGCAAAGTTTTATTGCACATTTCCTATGTGTCAGGCACATGCCCAAGATCTGAATAGTGAAGAAAAGAGACACAGTCCCTTTCCTTGTGGAGTGGAGTGGGCAGTGGGCATTAAACAATCACCCAGTAAATATGTTCACACACTGTGCTCCAGGGCTGGTCACCCCATAGGCAGGTCACGCTTGTGCTTGGTGGGGTGGGGTTCCAGGATGAGACAGGGAAGAGCCCAGTGGCCTGGACCACACATTCTGTCTGCCGGGGGCTCTGCGCAGCCCCCATGTGGGCAGGATGCGGTTGTGTTCCAAGAAGCTGCTGATCCTCACCGCCGCTCCATTGTGCGAGTCTCCAGGACTTCCTTGTCATCTTCCTTCAGGATCAGCTTCAAAAGACTTGGTCTTCTTTCGTTGTCTGTAAAATAGGATAATGATATTACCTCCCTCGCTAGGTTGTTGTGAGAATGAAATGAAAATGCAGGCAAGTGTTTAGCATGCTGCCTGCCCCGCTGTGAGCACCAGGAAGCTTCAGTGTTGCTCTCACTGCTTATCACTGTTACCGTCTTTATCACTTTTTCCTCAGCTCCTGAGCTTAGACTAGGCTGGCATCTGGGTGTGGCTGTGTGTGTAGCTATGAACTTTGAGGTGTGACTGGGCCTTCTGGGCCTCTGTCAGCTGGCTCTTCATGTGCTCCTGACCTTGACTCATGCCATGTCCTCCTTCATGATGCCCATCCCTGCCTAACTTGGACCTGTTTCTCAAGACCCCACCTCTGAAAAGCCATCTCTGCCAGTCCCATCTTTCCTCCAGGCCTGTCTGTACTAAGCCCCATCCTCTGCCCTCACCTCCACGTACCTCTTATCATCCCACTTGAACACGACTGGCTTTCCTCTGCTGCCCCGAGTGACAACATCATTTTATGGAGAGAAGAGGCCATTTCTTTTGCCTCTGTAGTGCCTGTGCTTGCCGCAGTGCCTGGCAGATAGAAGCAATAATAGCAGCGGACATTTATTGAGCATGGCCTGCTTTACTTGCATTAACTCATTGCAGTCTTTCAATAACCTCAGGATGTAGGACCTGTTATCATCCCATTTTACAGATGAGGAAACTAAGGCTTAGGGATGTTAATAGCTCAAGATCACATGGCTAATAAGAGGCCAAGTTTTGAACCACTCACATTAAACAGGTGCCTCTTGACCTAAGGAGTTGCCCCAGACATTGAGGAGTGTGGCTGCCATTGATGGGTCATTGCAGGAAGGCTCAGACCCGCTGGCTTCTAAATTTAGGACATGGGACATAGTGGCGATTTATCGTCTGTAAACTGTTTTCCCTGGGATGTCAGTCCTCTTCACAGGGGTCTAGTTCCTTCTTGGCAGAGACAGCCACAGCCTTGGAGAAGACTGCTGGGACTCTCTCTCAACGAGTGACCAAAAGGTGCTGAGGTTTGGTTTATCAGTTTCCAGAGAGCCATTTGTTGGAAGTTCAGGGAAGTTTGTAGTCCTCCCCAGAGAGCCAGGGGGAGGCCACCGTGTGACCAGTGGGTTGGCAGTGACTGTGGTGACTTCTTGGCCTCCTTCAGATGCTCTGAAAGTACCTTCCACTTGGGTGTTTTCAATGAGAAGGTGGCCAGGAGGAGTTGGTCTCCCATCTTATAGATTGCCAGACCTTCCCATAGTCCATCTGGGAAGGGTGCAAGCCACAGGCCATCCTCCTCACCTCTTACATTAAGCACTCCTTCCTATTTAGAAGCAAAACGTGACCATCATGGACCACCACTCGGCTGCAGAGTCCTTCATGAAGTACATGCAGAATGAGTACCGGACCCGTGGAGGCTGCCCGGCTGACTGGGTTTGGCTGGTCCCCCCGATCTCTGGGAGCATCACCCCCGTGTTCCACCAGGAAATGATTAACTACGTCCTGTCCCCTTTCTACTACTACCAGGTAAGAGAGGGGCCTTCCTCTCTTCTCTGTCTTGGGGGCTCAGGGGTGGAGAAACGTATGCGTGCACGTTGTGGGGAGTGTGTGCGTGTGATGTGCTGGTGTGTGTACCTGTGCACACTCACTCCTACAGGACATGTGGGGGAGGATCAGGATCCCTGTACACTTTTAATGATTTTTACGCTTCATTCAGGATGCTGAGCAGCTTTTGTCCATTTTCACAGTGGGACTAAAGGAAATGCCTTGTATTTGCATTGACTGTTTCTCTGATGGGGTTTAAACTCTGAGGGTGACCACCTTTGTACCTACCTCTCCAGAAGGCCATAAACAATGACAGGGACAAACCTGGGGGTGATTCTGCCACTTGTTAGCTGTGTGTTCGTGGATCGTTTCACTCTCTGAGCCCTAATTCATCTCCCAACCCTAAAATGACAGGCATTAAGTCCATGACAGGATAAGGGGATGTTAAGCTCACTTGAACTATATATATAATGGCTGAGCTCATACCAACCCAAAATGTGCTTAGTAAACATTGCCTATTGAAAAAAGTTCATTTTTTAAAAAGATTTATTTATTTATGCTTGTAAGAACTGGGGTGTAGGCCAGAGGTGTGGGGTCATGAGAGGATTCACCAGAGACAGAGTGGGGAGCAGAACAGGTGGATCTACTGAAATACACTGCTGAGGGGAGCAGCGGGCGAGGTAGGAGAGGTCTGCTGTGCCATGCGGGAATGTCCCTGGCTGGCTATTGAACTCGTGCTGCAGTGGCTCTGGATAGCTTCATTGTGCTGAAACTTAACCCTCCCCATCAGGGAGGCCCCTCATTTTTTTTAAAAGAGGGGATTTTGGTTTGGTTTGGGGGCAAGTTTTCGCTCTAAAAGGGTCAGTCGTGGTCAGTTTGTGCCTGTTGTCAAAGCTCCTTTTACTCCCAAAGGTATCTCAGTTCTGACTATCCATTATGTAGCCCTCCTAGTAGTAAGACACCTAAAACAAAAGAGAAGGGGAGCCTCTTTGCTCCGGAGCGGGGTGGAGGGCATTAGTGAGAATACAACCAACCACCTATTAGGTACAGATTCAGTGCTGGACACTGGAGATGCAACTCTGAGGAGACAAGACACTGCCCCCCTCCCCACGGAGGTCCCCCAGAGTCTGTGAGGATGGGGCGGGGACATTCCCCAACTTGGGAACACACAATTGGTTCTCCTGCCCCTGCATAGCCCAGGCCGAGCCAGGCCCCACCTTGCCTCACATCTGCCCTCTTTTCTGAAGGTGGATGCCTGGAAAACCCACATCTGGAAGGACGAGAAGCGGAGGCCCCGGAAAAGAGAGATTCAGTTCAAAGTCTTGCTTAAGTGAGTGGGAATGGCCAGTGTTGCAGCCCTTCCTTCTGGTCAGCCTCCCCTTGAAGGACTTGAAGTGTGGGAACAAAGAGAAAGGTGTCCTCTGCGAGTTTGGCTCCCACCCATCTGGAGGACCCCCATTGCCATGGCCCCAGGCCTCTCTCCCTTGCATTTCCCCAATCAGGCTGAGTGGGGAGTTGAGTGGGTGAGGGGAGGAGAAGGGCCATTAGTCACTGTTGACAGTTGGTGTAGTTACTTGGAAAAGTAACAAGGGTTACTTTTCCCTCAACCTGCCACACTTTAAACCCTGTCCCCTTCCATTCTCCTGGGCCACCATTTCCTCTGGAAGATTGCCTCAGCCCACAGTGTTTGTCTGTCTGTCCCTGCAGAGCCGTGCTCTTTGCCTCAGTCCTGATGCGCAAGTCCATGGCGTCCAGAGTTAGAGCCACAATCCTCTTTGCGACAGAGACGGGGAAGTCAGAGACGCTGGCGCGAGACCTGGGGGCTTTGTTCAGCTGCGCCTTCAACCCCAAGGTAGCCCACTCAGCTGGTGCCTGCCATTTTCTCTGCCTGCGTGCAGGGAAAGGGAAAATGGCTTCTCTGCTCCTGGAGGCCTCAGAGACTTGAGTTAGTGCAGATGAACACTGTAATTCTGTGCTCAAAGGGTAGCCTTGTGTCCAGGAATTTCTGAACTCACACAGCAAGTAAGTTCCTCAGTTTTCTTGGGAACATGGTTTGAGAAGCACTTTCCTAAAGAATCCAAACCTCAACATTTGCGAGTTATGTTGAATGAACTTTATTCACCTTCCTGAACTCTGCACCCTGAACACCCCCAGTACATGGTGCAGTGCTAGTGTGTAGGAGAGCAAAAGATGGATAAGATGCAGACAAATAAAACGAAACCCCAAGGGTGACTGACTCCTCCCATCAGAGTAGGACTCTACTCCCCAAATCAGGTCTTCTGGGTAGAACAGGGAGGCAGCAACACATTTCACTGACATTCGCTTCAGGCAACGTGTTTGGGTTCTGAGGCACCAAAGGCATTGTCAGTTTGTGCTGATGCTATTTTTGTGGAAAATATATCCACACACTCAGAATTCAAAATGGTCGTGTGACGGCACCTGCGGTATTTGAGAGGGAGCGTGCCCAGGGCTTGCTGATGTGTCTACTGCGGGGCTGAGGGGAGAGGAGAATCAGGAGAATGTTGGTTTGACAGGGGTAAGTGCCCCCTCCTGGTGCTTGTTGGAGAAAGGGGGCACAGAGATGATGAAGCGGGCTCTCGGCCTGAGTGGGCTGGGGAGGAAAGCATGGGGGTCTAGAGTGGGCATGGGGGCCCCAGGCGGAGAGCCAAGGGCTGATGTCCACCCTGGGCACCTGCAGGTTCTCTGCATGGACGAGTACCGGCTGGACAGCCTGGAGAAGGAGCAGCTGCTGCTGGTGGTGACAAGCACATTTGGGAACGGAGACTCCCCTGGCAACGGAGAGGTGGGTGGCCAAGGTCCCAGAGGTCTGGGGGAGTCAATAAGGGATTTGGGGGATTTAGCATGTCCTAAGGAGAACACCTGAGACGAGTGCTCAGAGCACGCTGGATGGCCCTCTTGTTGGCCATTCACCTCCTGCATAGTTATCACCTCATGCCAGTGCCTCCTCTCCTACGACGTTCTTGATATACTTGAGTCACTCGAGCCACCTTTTTGATTTTAAACATTTTCTATCACTCTCACAAATGGAAAGCCAGCAGAAAGTAAAACTAAGGAGAGCCAAAAACAAAGTGAATTTTAGGTAGATACTGTTGCCTAACCTGGCTTTCTCTTTGTTTTTTAAAAAGCGCAATAGGCAAGTATTTAGAGGTATGAAGGCTCCGTTGGCAGGAATCTGAGACTTCCTCAGGTTCTGAAGGATACCCCTCTCCCCAGATGATTGCAACAGGAATAACTTAAAAATTACAGAGAAGAGAATACTTCCTTGCCATGAGATTTGATACTATTTCTGTTGGGTCGCATACCATCTAAATTCCTTGAATCCCTGAAAAATCAGGTTATTTCAGAAAATACAGGACTAGATGTCACTCTCACTGGGTTCCAAATGAGAAGCTCATGCCCCACTAGGAGACCCTCTGCAGATACCCTGTGAAGGCAGGCCCAACCACCGAGGCTGGGTGGCCCCTCCAGGGGCAGACCCACATGAATTACTAAGGCTGAACTCGTCCCTGAGTCCCAAGCCAGCCCCCACCCATAAACCAACTTCCATTTGTGGATCTAGAACCTTCTCCTGGCAACTGAGGTCAATTTTTAAATAGGCCAGCAGAAGAAAAGAAAAACAACGCTTTTGTTAATCCTGTCCTGAGAACTCTGGTTCTCTCTCTTTCTAGAAACTGAAGAAATCCCTCTTTATGTTGAAAAAGCTCACCAACAAGTTCAGGTAAGGTTTTTCCCCGCCTCATGTCTGAGCCCTGCCTGTAGGCCCAGAATCTGAGAATCAGCGGTCGCACTGAGGGTTTCTGAGGAAGTCTAATCAGAGATGTCCAGCACAGAGGGATTCAGATTGTGTCAAGGGTCAAGCCAAGTCAGAGGGTCAAGGCCCTTTCTCAAGTCCGCAGGCCAAGCATGGGGCTGGCTATCAGAGCTGGTGACCAGGCTCAAAGCCAGGGAGGACCTCCAGCTGCAAGGGCCCAGCTGGAGGGGTCTGCCTGGGCCTGCCTCAGGCATTGGCACTGGTGATGCCCACATGGGTTGGCTCTCCAGTGTCTGTATGTCCTCCTCGGGCAGGTATGCTGTGTTTGGCCTCGGCTCTAGCATGTACCCTCAGTTCTGCGCCTTTGCTCATGACATCGACCAGAGGTTATCTCAGCTGGGAGCCTCTCAGCTCACCCTCACAGGGGAAGGGGACGAGCTGAGTGGGCAGGAGGAGTCCTTCCGCAGCTGGGCCGTGCAAACTTTCAAGGTCAGTTCCCAGCCAGCCCCACCTCACTACAGGTATGCGGTGGCGCGTGGTCGCCCGGGACACCCGTGCCTGCGTCCTGCACGGCACGACCCCTGCATGTCCTGTAGGCACGGCCCCAGGTGTGGACCGGGGCTGAGGGGCTGAGCTCAGGGCTCTGCTGCTCTCCCTCAGCTCCCACAAGGGTTTCATTTTTCAGCAGATGTCCCCTTGAGTGGGAGAGGTGGCCAGGACAACTCGCTGCCCACAGGAAGCTTCTGGTTTAAGGTCTTTCCCTCCTCTGATTATTGAGGTCACCTCTTGATAACCTAGTCTTGGAAACAGCCACAGAGAGTTTGGGGACGGGGGCGATATTGGTCCTTATCACCCTGAGACTGGACCCCACTGAGTTAGAGATCTCCCCATTTAAGCAGTGTCCCGCTTGTCAGTGGCCCGGGGACAGGCATGTTCCCAAGCCCAGGCGTCCCCCACATGACTCCACCTCAGGAAGATGGAAGTGACCCAGCCTACCTGAGGGTGTGGACATGAAGCTAAAATGAGATACTGCTGCTGATATCCACACTCACAATAATAGCAACAGCTTGGTGGGCCGAGCCTGGCCACTTCACAACAGCTCAGTCAGATAAGTGTGCCGAGTAATTGTTTGACACACTTAGCTCAGTGGTGAGGACCACCCCAGCGGTGGTGTGGTGGTGGTGATGATGATGGTGATGATGATGGTGATGATGATGGTGATGATGATGAGTCTGCTCTCTCTTCTCCCAGGCAGCCTGTGAGACATTTGATGTCCGAGGCAAAAACCACATTCAGATCCCCAAGCTCTACACCTCCAATGAGAACTGGGACCCGCACCACTACAGGCTGATGCAGGACTTGCAGCCCTTAGACCTCAGCAAAGGTGCCTGCTTCCCCGTACCTCCCGGGGCTTGTTTGCCCTTCCTGCCTGGGTAGGGCTCTCTGAGCCTGAGCTGCGGTCAAGGAGACCCCTCTGGTAGATGCTGCCCTGGGGCTGCCAGGCGTCTCTGTGGCATTCAAGAGCCTGTCAGAGTGTAACACTCACGGGCTCGCTTTGTGTCTGGAGGCTGTTTCAAGAGGAACCCTGGGAGGATAATGGAGAGAGAAAAAGGTAGCCAGTGCCAATGGAGGTGTGCCAGGGTGCTGGGCTCTTTGCCCACCTGGCCTGAGTGAGCCCTGACACTCATCCTTTGAGAGAAGCACAGGGCTAAAGTGCAAGGATGTGAAGCCAATTGCTAGCATCGGGCCAGGGTGGGATTTGAGCCCCAGCCTTCCAGATCTGATGGTGGCCAAACATGTACCGTAGAGGACCCTTTGCAGAGGCAGTTCCAGCTGCAGTCCATGAATTTTCAGCTCCACGCCCTCTGGATGCCGTGACTTGGCGCGGCTCTGCTTTCCTTGAGCATGAGTACAGGGGTCCTGCAGGTGTCCCCGTGTTTAGCATATCCCCAGCTTCACCTGTGCTCTCCACTAGATGCCCAGCCATGTGGTTGTCCTAGATATCCCCATGTTTGGGCATCTAAATTTTGCATTTCCCAATACCAGCAGCAGCACAAGCACCCTCTGTGAGACTGAGGGTCTTTCTTTGTGATTCAGAAACACGGAAGAAGGGAAAGGAAACCTCAGCACCACCACAGAGGGACACCCCAAGGGTAGTGTCTGCCTTGTCATGCCTAGTCAGCTCAGGCATGTGGAAGCTGCCTCCACCAGCGTTTTAGGGTCACTTTGCCATCTCACCATTTCTCTGTCCCCCACAGCCCTCAGCAGCATGCATGCCAAGAACGTCTTCACCATGAAACTCAAGTCGAAGCAGAATCTGCAGAGTCCAAAATCCAGGTAGGCGAGCATACAGGAATTCTCGGGTGATTTTCTGCAGGTTTTATTTTAAGGAAGGACAGACTGGAGCAAGTGGGTCTTTGAAAAGAGAGGCGAGAACTGTCCCCTGCATTAGTGATGAGGCTATTGGTAGGACCAGCCTGGCTGACCCTGTGGCCACAGTGCCTTTCCGTGGTCTCCACTAACCACAGACCAGTTTTCCAGCTTGGGAAGTAGGCACCTGCTTCACTTCCTCTCCTTCATCACTAAACTCTTTCACTGAAAGGGTAGGCCAGGGAAAACTCAAACCATTTGGCTCTTTCTTATGATCTTTCATGAAAAGTTTTGACAGGGAAGGGCATTTTCCCATCAAGGAAAGTGAGTATGGAAAGTTTTATTTATCGGTGCGCTCCTCCCTTATTCATTAGGAAAACTGGTCTTTGTCCCAGCAAGAACAGGATTTGTACTGGGGACAAGGAAAGTCTGTCCCAGTGCCCACATATCTCCCAATGGGATGCCTTATTTAGGCAGAGTCTGTGGTCAAGTCCTCAGGGGGAGGGTCGAGGAGGGGTGCAGCCCCGCTCTCCTCATGGTGAAGCCACAGAGCACAGTCAGCCTCTAGCCCTCTCCAGCACCCCAGCCCCAGAGACTCCCGTGGCCCACGCCCTAGTCCGAGACCCAAATGGACCAAAGCAGGAAAATGGAAGGAGGGGGCATTTCCTGGGGAAACAGGCCCATCCGCAGGGAGCCGTGGAGGAAATCCTGGTGTCATCACCAGAGGCTTCTCTTCCCTCCTCCAGCCGCACCATTCTCCTGGTGGAGCTCACCTGTGAGAGCAGCCAGGGTCTGAGCTACCTGCCCGGAGAGCACCTTGGAATTTTCCCAGGCAACCAGCCAGCACTGGTCCAGGGCATCTTGGAACGAGTGGTGGACAGCCCTGCACCCCACCAACCCGTGCGCCTCGAGACCCTCGACGAGAGTGGTGAGCCCTCTGCACTGCAGCCTCCCCCGGCCCCCGGCGCCAGCCCCACTGCTAGGCCAGCCCTGCACCTGTGCTGAGGACAGCTCACTGCATCCTGCTGAGTGGGTGACTCCTTCCCGCACTAAAGCCACCTTGCAAATAGATAGTACTCGACGTGCTGCAGGCCAGCAAGGAGAATGCTGCTTTGGAGCGGTCTGTCCAGTGCCAGAGGCTGAGTCTTTCCCCTTAGTCTTTTGCTCATTCTGGCACTTTTGTTATGGTTGCTGTTGTTGAGTGGCTCAATTATTCTTCAGTTGAAATTTTAACTTGCTACACTAAATGCCAGCAGGCCACGGACTGCAAAACTGAGTAATACTCAGTGTCTATCCTGAGGGAGCTCACTGCCTAGTAGGGGAGGCAGGGATGTGATCACATTCGTAAAATTGTTTATAAAGGTAACCATAGTCGCAGCTGGCATTGTCGGGCAGTTGCACACACGTGTCCCCGCCACAGACATGCATGTGCAGCTTGCTCGGTGACATGGCAGAGAACCGTGGCAGCCGTGTGAAACGGGGAGCTCTGAGGCTGGAGGCCCTGATCCATCACTCACCAGCTGTGTGACCTTGGGCACTGTGGCCGACCTCTTAAGCTTTGTTTCATCATCTCTGAAATAGAGACAGTTGGGCCTGGCATGGAGGGGTGTGGTGAGGAATGTGGGTACATGTGCTGCTTTCCCCATAATTCCTCGCACCATATAAATGCCGGAATGGGGAAATGTCGTTTCCCACAAGCTAGTGATAGTTTGTCCAGGTAAGAGAAGGAGTGTCCTTGGGTCCCAGTGTATGAGCTTGCATTTCACAGCATTCTGCTTTCTTTATGCTTCCCCACCAAAGGTCTTGTCTAGCCGCACTTTCTCCGGGCGATGGGTGGGCAGATCTCAGTGGCCAGGAGAGAGTGCTTGCTCCCGGCCATCCCTACTGGGGAGGCTGAGCACCCACTTCCTGTGCTCAGGTGAGGCCCTCGGCCCATGTGGAGAAGGCAGATAGCTCCAAACACAAGGAGAGGTGGACTAAGGAAATCAACACTTGTGGCCACTCGCATGAGTGGCTCCTGACCACCGCTTCCTCGGTGACAATGACACCTCCAGAGAGTGTGCCCCCTTAGAGAGAGCTGCCAAAAGAGAAAGGTGGGGGTCAGAGAAGCAGAGTCTAGCATTGCCCCTGACTGTCCAGGAGAATGTGAGAAAACCTGAATCTCGGGGACCGGCAGACAAACATGTCTTCTGACTATCGGGAGACAAATCTGGCTCATTGGGCCTCAGGTCTGGATGAAATAAAATAGTTTTGCTATTTCTACCACATATTTATTGGGTGCAGGTACCAGGCACTTTATCAGTTATTTTACACACACCATTTCATTCAATGCTCAGACAAACACAGCGAGGCTGGTTTTGTTATCACATCCACGTCAGAGATGGAACCCAAGGCTCACCCAGCTAGTAAGTGGGGAGCAGTTTTGAACTATTTACTGGCTCCTGGGTCTCTGCTGTGACTGCCCTGCATACTGCCTTTTGGGAGTCCTTGAGATTTGCCACTGATTGGACTCCCCCAGCAGCTCTTTGTCCATCGCCCCAGAGAACTGCAGCTCTGGACTTCTCTCTAAAGGAACAACTGGGGCCTCCCTGGTGGCGCAGCGGTTAAACGTTGCACTGTGGAGCTGTCGGCAGCGGCGACGCGAGTTCGACGCCCCGGCCGGGGAGAATCCCACATGGCGAGGCAGACCTCTCCTGCCTCGCCCGCTGCTCCCCTCAGCAGTGTATTTCTGATCTGCCTGTTCTGCTATCTGCTCTGTCTCTGGTGAACCCTCTCGCCACCCCACGCCTCTGGCCTGTACCCCAGCTTGTATGTATAAAAAAAAAATAAATCTTAAAAAAAAAAAATAAAGGAACAACTGGGGCATCATTAGTTTTTCATGGCTTTAGCTGTGATTCTGTTGTTCAGCTGTGGGTGTCCTGTGAAAATTCAGATCTGGGCCAGAGCAGGACTGGACTCTAACGTGTGGTTAGTTTTGTATGATTGTGTCTACATGGGTGCCCCTCGGAAGGCTGTTGGTCAGCCTTCCCTGGCAGCCCTGACTCTGGGCATCATCTTCTTTCTGCCTTTGCTGTTCCTGGTGCCCAGCTGCAGCGTCTTTGCTCCCCTGCCACTGGAGGGTGGAGGGTTCTGCCCTCAATGTCTCACCACCCTTTGGAAAGCCTAAATGGGGCCTTACTTACACCCAGACTCCGTTCTTCCTCATCCAGGCAGCTACTGGGTCAAGGACAAGCGGCTGCCCCCCTGCTCACTCAGCCAAGCCCTCACCTACTTCTTGGACATCACCACCCCCCCAAGCCAGCTGCTGCTCCGAAAGCTGTCACAACTGGCCACGGAAGAGGCCGAGAGGCAGAGGCTGGAGAAGCTGTCCCAGGTAAAGGCCGGGGCTGGTGGGTGAGGCGGGGACAGGGTCCCAATGGGGGAGCTGAAGCCAAGAACTTGTTTTCAGCTTCCGAGGGCATCCCCCCCTGCTGCCCAAAGTGAGACTTGTCACAGACTGGTGGGAAGTCACCCCCATCTCTGTTCCGATCTCTAGGACACATTTGTGTTGAGTGAACTGCATTCCTGTGCGTGTCTGCAGGATGCATCTGAAGTGTGCTTCAGAAATTAGTCAGAGAAGAAGAGTCACTATATCTTGTCTGATTTTGTGTTCCCAAAATATGGAACAAGCTTGGAACTTAAGAAGTGTTGGCAGATGGAAGGTATAGATGAAAGGACAAATGAGCACAGTGACAGATGGGTAGCTGCACCAATTAATCCATTAATTTATTAATGATCACTTATTCATAATAAGTCATAATTGATTTAATTCACTATGACTTTATCATGAAGCGTAATAAATTAATTCATTAATTTATTTAAAATAATGCATTAATTGACCTTTGTAAGCCCAAATCTTTGTAAAGGGCCCTGGATATCATTTTTACCTTCATCATTATCACTAAATACTTTGATTCCAGCCACCTCCTTTACATTATCCTGTGGCTACAGTGCACTAATTTGGCACACATTTTTCTCGTTTAATTCTTACAACATTCCCATGAGGTAGGGGATGCGTTCCTCATTTTACAAAGGTTAGTAATTGGGACAAAATCTCACTGTTAGTTAGGGCATCCAATTAAGATTTGAACCCAGGTCTTTGTGCCCCAAAACAAATGAAAGATTTGACTCCATGGTCAAATGGTTTTGTTATCACATCCATGTCAGAGATGGAACCCACTCATTTGACCATGAGTTGTTGACAGTTCAGTACTAAGCACATAAGTAGACAAATGCTACTCACTGGAGTGAGTTCTTCCAGCACAGGAACTCTTTCCTCTCCAAGCTTGTCCAGTCTCAGCACCCTGGACAGTGCCCTGGTAGAGCAAGTGTTTGTTGAAGGAATGAATGAATGAATGAATGAATGAGGACTGGGTTGTGTCCGCCTCTCCCCTCAGTGTGGGGTCAGTGCCCTGAGTCCCTCACACTGCCCTTGGCTTTCAGCCCTCAGAGTACAGCAAGTGGAAGTTCACCAACAGCCCCACCTTCCTGGAGGTGCTGGAGGAGTTTCCATCCTTGCGGGTGTCTGCTGGCTTCCTGCTCTCCCAGCTCCCTCTTCTGAAACCCCGATACTACTCCATCAGCTCCTCCAGGGACTGCACCCCCACGGAGGTCCACCTCACTGTGGCCGTGCTCACGTACCACACCCAAGGTGAGGTGGGGCGGAGACTTCATGGCAGTCAAGCTCTGTGACTTATGGGCAGCTGCCTAGCACCCCTGACCTCTGGTCTTCTCACCAGTAAAGTGGGGGTGGTAGCACCTGCCTTACAGAGTTGTGGATAGCAATAGGGAGTAATGATGAACTAGGCACTGAGCTAACCCTTTGGTATATGTATTATCTATCGGTAACCATGCGAGATGGGGACTGTGTGTATTTTACAGGTGAGGAAACTGAGATGTAGTGAATTTAAGCCACTTGTTCAGTCACACTGTTAGTAGGTGGAGAAGTAGGTAGTATGGCTGCTGAGTCCATGTTCTTAACCACCCTCTGACTGTCCTACTATTGGCACAATTTAATGAGATCAAACGTGGAGAGCACCCAGTCCCTCGTGGGAGCCCAGTGACTCCGGGCCTTCCTGACAGTCCAGCTGGGACACAGGGACAGCACTGCGCTGATGTGCATCCTTCACTCCCTCATTCAGAGACCACTTATTCTGTGCTTGGCACCATGGAGGGTATAGACATACAGCATACATAGCCCCTGCCCTCATGGACTTTCCCACCTAGAGGGACAGTGGAGAGAGTCTCATAGAAATAGGTAAACAGTTTTCATTATTTGGATGTTAGAAAGAAAGGACAGGGTGCTATGAAGGCAGAGGCTGGGGTGTGGGCTGACAGACTGGGAGGCCCAAAACCTGTCCAGTTGCCCTTGGCTCCTGCATGGCAGGGCAAGGTCCTGCCTTGCCCTGGTAGTTAGCATCGCCTTGGTTGGCAAATCTCGGGGACTGACCTTAGAATCCTCTGTCCCAGAGGTCCCACAGTTTTTAAAACTGGGCAGTGGGACTTCTCAAATGGTATAGAGGGCTCCTTTAAAGGTGGGCCATCAGGAAATGGATGTAATCCAGAGAAACCTGGGGTTGTCACCAAGCCAGGAGAGGCCATGGAGAGACAGTGAGATGTCCGAGCAGACAGGAACACTCAGCAGCTTGTCCTTACCTGGGGTTCCTACCAGCAAAAGCTGGACTCGTGGAGACACTCTGGGCAGTGAGCATGGTCACCCTGAAAGGTTCCTGTGCTGCCATCAGTGGAGCTGAGTGGTGGACTGGGTTGGTCTCTTGAGAAACTATTGTAAGGAGCATCAGAGCTGGAGTCAGGGGAGCTTTGCCATAACCTGCCTTTATCACCACTTGGGTGACGTACAAGTCACTTTCCCTCTCGAGACTCAGTTCTGCAGTGGCAATAAGAAAGGCTTGCACACTCTCTAAGTCCCTTTCAGCTTTTACCAGCCTTCGGTGAATAGTGGGTATGTCTCAGAACCAGAGAGAAAAACAGCCCCCTCATTAAAATGGGCAGGCATTTGGAGGATGTGCGTGGTGAGAGAGGGGCCACTGGGATGCTTCAAGTATGGGAAGAAGGAATGGGGGGCAGTGTTGGTCAGGTTTATGTTGTCCTTGCAGATGGCCAGGGCCCCCTGCACCATGGTGTCTGTAGCACATGGCTCAACAGCCTGAAGCCCCAAGACCCAGTGCCCTGCTTTGTGCGAAGGTAAACACCCCCTCCTTTATGTGACTACTGGTACCTAGGAGTTCTTGGGTGAAATGGAGGGATCTGGGGCTTGGTGCCACTCGCTCCATTGGCCCATAAAGAAGGCACTGGGTTTCGATGGAGCCTCTTCGTTCTATCACCTGGCAGTAGAGCCTGGCTGAGCCCCCAGCAGGGTTAGAGAGGACAGCCATGATGGGGTCCAAAGTATGAGGCTTGGCCCTTTCTCAAAAACCCCAGAGTGAGGTGATGGTGTGGCTGGCCGGGGGAACTGAAACAGTCTTCAGGATGTAGAAGATCAAGTTCGAGCTTCTTGCCTTCTCCATCACCCCTCAATACCATCCCCCTACCCAAAACACAGCCCCACCCACTGAGCCCCTGTACGGCCTGGGGTGTCTACAGATGGGCCTCTCTCCTGCTGTCCCCTGCAGTGGCAGCGGCTTCCAGCTTCCTGAGGACCCCTTGCGTCCTTGCATCCTCATCGGGCCTGGCACGGGGATTGCCCCTTTCCGCAGCTTTTGGCAGCAGCGGCTCCATGAAGCTGAACACAAAGGTAGGGTTGGGTGCCCAGGGGGTACTGTTGGCAAGCGCCTGGCTGGGGTAGAACTGGAGCCTGGGGAGAGCTGTGCCACTGCCCGAGCTTATCCGGTTCTTCTCCCCGGTGTGCCTCAGTCAGCGGGACCTGTGGGGCTGGAATCACTGTCTTTCTCACTTCCCACACTGGAGCTTTCTCCAGGACCTTTTGATCTCTGAGAGACTGGATGAAATCCTCTCTCTACACTCGTTAGCTGTGTGACTCTGGGGATCTGACATCTTGGGGCTTACTCGCTCATCTGTAAAATGAGGGCAATTACTAGGTAATTACTTGCGGGGATGGAATGAGAATTCAATTCGGGCGCCATCTTGTCAGGCCTTGAGTCCTGGGCCTCCCCTAGCGGCCATCCTGGTAACTGCAGCCTGCCCTGTCTTAACAGGGCTCCGGGGTGGCCGCATGACCCTGGTGTTTGGGTGCCGGCGTCCAGACGAGGACCACCTCTATCGGGAAGAGACGCTGGAGATGAAACAGAAGCGAGTGCTCTATGAGGTCCACACAGCCTATTCTCGCCTGCCTGGTCAGCCCAAGGTAAATAAGACAGTTGCTGGTGCAGTGGGTAGGGCGGTGGGTGGAGCTCCCTATGAGCCCCTCCCTTCTCTGAGTGGTCCTCTCCTTAGTCTTAAAATGGATGCAGTATACAATTCTGTCAGACTGCTCACTTTCCAGAAGTGAACCCTGAAAGGTTCAGGACTAAGTCAAGGTCACACACTGGGTTAATCCCCAGACCCTAGCCTGCTGAAAGTCCCAGGCAGCTCTCCCCCCATCCAACACAGCCCCAGGAGAGGTGGTCCAGGCCGGCTTTATGCTCAAGCAGAGCAAAGGTGGAAGGCTACTGCTCCAGCCACGGCCCACTGATACTACCCCAGGGGCCACTCTGCCCCCTGAATCCGGGGAGTCAGAACAGACTCTTGACCCCATCCCTGGTGAACTGGTCCCCAAAAGGCTCATCTTAAACTCTGCTCCATGCTAGTGTTGGGGTCACTGGGTACCTTGTGATTAAGGGTAGCAGATTCCCCATTGACTCCTGGATTTTTATGAAACTGGGGAACCCAGGACTCTGTGCCTCACTCTGAGTTACAGTGGGGATCCCACAAAGAGTCTGTATTGAGAGGCTCCCTTTTCTAGGGTGGAGGCAGGTAGTCTCAGAGCCCGGGGCAGAGGAAGTGGCTTGATTGATGCCTCACTGAATCATGGTGAATTCAGAGAATGTGTGAATTGCCCCACTCGACAATTTCTGACTCTGGCCCTAATCCAGCCCTGGGCGGGACACATGCCAGTGCACCTCCTCATTCTGAGTCTGGTCCCATGTAAGGACCTGGCTGGGAGGGCGCTCCCCCTGCAGTCATTGTGCTCCCCCACTGCCTCACATGGACTCCCTGCAGCAGGGCTTGGCCCTACCCTTTCCTCTGGCTTCAGGTTTATGTTCAAGATATCCTGCAACAGAAGCTGGCTGGCGAGGTGCTCCGCGTGATCCATGAGGACCAAGGCCACGTCTACATCTGTGGGGACGTGCGCATGGCCCGAGATGTGGCCCGCACCTTGAAGCAGCTGGTAGCTGCCAAGCTGAGCCTGAATGAGGAGCAAGTGGAGGACTACTTCTTCCAGCTTAAGGTATGGCAGCTGGTATGTAGGTGTGGGATGCAGGTCAAGGCACGGGCTGAGAGTCAGGCTCGTTGTCCTGGACCCCAGAGGACTCCTAGAGGTGGGCGTAGGTCTGAGCTTGGTGGGCTGTTAGGTCTGACCTTACATCACTCGTATTGCCAATAGAAACTCTTTCTGTTGTTTCCATCTGAAGAATGGAGGCAAAGTCTCCTGGTCTCCCCTCAGGTTTCCCCACTTAAAAAGTATCTGTAGCCAAAGGCTCTGAAGCAGGCAGGGCTGTGAACACGAGACAACTGAATATTTATTGAACATCTACTGTGTGCTGGGAGATAAAATAGTAAGTAAAACGGGCCAAAAATTTCTGCCTGGAAGGAGCTTACTTACTTGTAAGACTGACAAAACAAAATAAGTAAAATATCTAGTGCTTTGGAGAAAAATTAATCAGGGAAACAGGACAGAGAGTTGGAGGGCTGTCAGTTAAATCGGGTGGTCAAGGAAGGCATCATTGAGAAAGTGACACTTGAGAAAATATCTGAAGGAGCTGAGAAGTGAGTTCTGTGGATAGTGAAGAGAAGACAGAGTACTCGACTGTTCTGGAGGGAGCAGCATGTACAAAGGTCCTGGGGTGAGAGTTAGTCTGATGTGTTTGAAGAACAACCAGGTAATCATAGCATTTCCCAAAATGTGCTCACTGGGTTGATAGATATTTGGCATGAGAAATGTTTTAAGGAAGGTCAAAGATGTTTGGGACACGTGCAGCTGGACAAAAGCAAAGATGTCGCTTAACACCAGATTTACAGCCTCTGCTCTGTGCATTCTGACTCTTCAAGACTGGCAGACTGGCAGAAAGTGTGCAATAAATATTTCCCAAACTCAGAACCCATCTTTTTTTTTTTTTTTTTTAGCATCAGAGCCTATCTCCTGGAGCATCTGGCAGGACAAACCCTAGATAGGCCTTACCAGATTTTATTATCCATCTTAAAGCTTGGCGAGATGGTGGTCTGCACCACAGCAGATGCTGACAGAAATGAAAGAAATTCTAAGTGAGATCCAAGCATAATTAAGCATTACAGTTGGGAAGGCAGATAGTCTTGAGTGTGGGTGTGATGGGGGAGTTAGGACCACCCCATGGGCTCTTCCCAGCCCAGACCTGATGAATGTAAGGTGTTTGGGCCAAAAGTGCTGATACATCTCCTGTTTTCCCCTAAAGAGCCAGAAGCGCTATCACGAAGACATCTTTGGTGCTTCATTTCCCTATGAGAAGAAAAAGGATGAGGCGGCGGAGCAGCCCAATGACACCAGAGCTCCAGCATCCCACATAAGAAGCTGAAACTGCAAGCACGGGATTTAGCGATGGCCACAACTCTGGTTATCTGCAGTCACGGGAGATGGAGGGAAATTATGTCTCCAAGCCTCACCTCTTATTTCCCCATCTCCTTATCCCCAAAATGCTTTACTTGACCTGCTACCAAGTAGCAGCCTGGACTGAGTGGAGCCTCCTGTCTCTCTGGAGGCCACACTTTCTGGATAACAGCGAGTGGGGCCTCCCGGTTTCATTGGAACTGAATCTGCTATGTCAGGCCTGGCAAGTGGCTGTGAAGGATGGAATTGAGTGCACCACTTTGAGTGACCACCAGGAGGCAATGTCGCGCTACTCTGTATTTAGCTGCCCCCTGTACAGTTATTTATGCCTAGTATTTAAAAAAAAAAAAAAAAAAAAAAAAACAAGTCTGGGCCTTCCCTGTCTTATTCCTTGATGGAGATATTTATATGACAGGCGTTTTATTTTAACCACACTGCATGTCTTGGCAGCGGGGTGTTGTATAAAGTGGGGGGCTGGTGGTGCTACAACCTGGACAAAGGGGCATACCCGCCAAGCCATGCTTCTCCCCGTGTCTGAAAACCCTTGTGGGGCCAGGAGGTGCAGGTCGGCCCGCAGGGCCTGAGCTGCACAGGAAGCCAGGGCTTTGGCACAGACCCTGACCTGGCCCCACCTTAGAAAGCCAGCATTTCTCCCTGGGAGCTGTTTCATGAGTTTGGCCAAAAATGGTTTGGCAGCCGGGTGAGGTCAGAGTGCCTGTCAAAGACCACCAGTGAAGGACACTCATCTTCCATGGGAAGTCTTCTTGAGGGGCGGGCCACATTTCCTCCAGAGAACAAGGTAGATCTGAGCCAGCGGCTGGTGTGCTGCTCGGCCCAGTCTGGCTCTCAGCTTGGTCTGGCCTCTGCTCACTGGCTTCCTGGCCCATGTCTCCCCTCTTCTCTTGCCTCTCCTCTCTTCCCCTCCTCTGCTCTCCTCATCTCCTTTCCTCTTCTTTCCTCTCTCCTCCTCCCCTCCTCTCATCTCCAGTCCCCTCCCCTCTTCTCACATGCCCTCCTCCTCTCTTCTTCCCTTCCCTCCTTCCTCCCCCCCACCTGCCTTCCTTCTTCCCCTCTCCCTTCTCCTCCCCTTTCTACTTTCCCTCCTTTCTGCCCTCCTCCCTCTTCTCCTGTTTCCCACTCCTTCCCTTCTCTCCCTTCCACTCCTGGCATCAGCTACTCTCATGGGTGCAGGGGAGGGGAGGGTGGGGTGAGCTAGGGTTATGTCAGTCTCCCATGTCCTGGCAATGCCTCTGAACAACATTGTCAAGAACAGCACCTAGGCCTGCGTGCCCTCCCTCCCCCCATCACGTGCACACACACCGCCTGGGGGCTTGGTACAGTGCAGGCTACTCACGAGGGCTGTGGCCAGGCTGGGACTCTGCATTGCTAGGGAACTGCCATGCCAGGTGCTGCTGGTATGAGGACTAGGCTTTGTACCCCCCAATCCCCAAGCACTGGGCTCTTGCTGGCATGGCAGGATGAGTTGGCATCACCTAGATACAGAGCCAGGCCCCCTGCATGGTCCAGTGACTGGCCAGACCCCCCCACACTGAGCCACTCCCACCAACCCTAACTCCCAGTGTGGAAACCCACTTAGGCACAACACAACGGGGCCTCTTCTGAGTTAGTGTCTCTGAACCCTACTGCTGCCTTCTCCCACTGAGGCACAGGAACCCAGAGGAAGGCAGAGCCCTGGGGAGGGGGGCCTCAGGTCCCATCTCAGAAGCAGGGGGGGCTGTTTCCTCTGTTAACCTGTTACCAAGCCTTCCGTGACAGAACTCCCTGCCCCAGAGGGGCTGCCGCCTTCTCTCACACCTTGGGGGATTTGTGGGGCATCTGTTGGGAGCAGGCGTGGCTATCTGGACCCTCCTGCTCAAAGTGAAGCAAGGAGCAAACTTACCCTCTGCTGCCCCTGGCCAGGACACCCTCCCCCTAATTCCAGAGATGCCAAAATGTCTCCAAGCACATTTAACAAGCCACACCTTCCCAAGCCCTGTGCCAAGCATTTTCTTTATTTGAGGGACATCAGGTGGCAGGGAAGGGAAGGGGGGGACCCTTGCTGAGGGAGGCCTGTCAGCTGGTGGAGGAGAGGGGAATGCTGGGGCTCAGGTCTCTCCCTTTCTGTTTATGGGACTGCGTGTCAGTTTCAAGCAAGTCCACGCAGGCCACCCCCTCGTCCTGTGATGGTGGGATTTGGGCAGCTGGAGGCCTGCTGCAACCAGAGCAGAGCCAGGCTGGCCATGGTATCTGCAGAGTAGCCTCAGCTCTTGGGGAGACTGCAGGGGCTGTGAGGGGGCTGGGACAAGGGTGGTGTTGGTAATGAGCAGACCCAGACAGCAGCACCCCAGCTTTCATCCCCAGGGTCGGGGATCCCGCCTATGTCTGCACCTGGGTCAGCTGGATGTCACCCCCCACTTCCAGGTTGTTGATGGCGGGCAGGTTCTTCAGGCGGTGGTAGTATTCAAATAGGTGCTGACCATTCACTGCCACCTTGAAGCAGTGGCCTTCACACATGATCCACACCTGGGCAGAGAGGCCATCACTGACACTGTGTTTGGGAAGTCCTCAAAGCTACATGCAGTTTCCTGTCTCCCCCACCCCTCCTTCCCGCTTCCTCAAACATCCTTCAGCCCACACCAGCCTTCTAGCCACGCGCAAAGATTCGCTCTTCTCTGAACTCTCATTCCCAGCCATCACGCGCTTGTGCCCCCGCCTAGAACTTCCTTACTGCCCTGCACACCAGGGGGCGCTGCTAGTCACCCTGGGGATTCAAGGCCCTTCCGGGCAAGCCTCCCCTGCCTTTCCTGCCTCCTCAGCTCCTCCCAGTCCAGCCACACTCCTCCCAGACCCTGTCCCGCCATTCTCACTTTCCTACTAGACCTTGACCCACCAGGTGCTCCAGCCACCCAGTCCTCAGTGCCCAGCACGCTCGAGTGCTCAGAGCCAGCGCTGCAATGCCCCCAGGTGTCTTTTCCACCCCAAGTCCTCCCCTCAAGGTCGTCGCCCTTCTGTGGCACATGTCCCCAGGCTGTCACAAACACCACCTCATTTCATCCTCACAATGAGATCCATGGCCAGCTGTCTCCAGGTCATTTTTTAGATGAGGAAATTGAGGCACAGAGCTGCTAAGTCACTGCTCAAGGCCACACAGCTATCTAGAATTCAAAGTTGTGGCTCTGGCTTGAAACACACCAATAGACTGTATTAAAATCCAAGCTCCCTTCTCTGGTCCTCGAGGCCCACATCAGTCATTTTCAACGTGGAGGGCAGAAAATTAGGGCATACTTTCAAACATAGATGCTCAGATTCTTCCCTCATTGGTCAGGGACAAGGTCAGGCACTGATTTTTCTTTTTAAACTCCGCAGGTATTTGAGTGTGTAGTCGAGACTGAGACACCTGCCTTGTGGGAGGGGCCTCCAGCAACACCCCCACTCCGCTCGGCCCCTTCTCTACCCTGGAGCCCTGGTCTCCCTGTTCCCAGAAAGGCCACACTCAGGACTCTGCACATGTGAGCTGCTATTTCTGCCAACTGAGAAGGTGCCCCTCAGAACTTTGCTTGGCTCGCTCCTTCTATCACTGAGGTCTCGACTCAGTTGTGGGCCCTTGCCAGCTGGCTGTCCCCAGGCCAGCAGGTGCCTCCGGCCCGGGCTGGCACCTTCCTATTCTCCTGTGCCTCTCTTTGCATGGCCTGCAGCCCCCCTGCTCTTTATTTTTCCTCCACCTACACTGTAAACTCAGCAGGGGTAGGGCCTCCTGTGCTTCCTGGCTGTGCCCCCAGTACCTGGCTACTTCCTGCACAAAGTGGCCCTCAATCAAATAACAGGTGAATGATTGTTGAATGAATGAGTGAGTGAATAAAAGAAGGATGCCTCATCCTGGGTTTGTTTGTCACTTTTGGGCTCCATGACCGGAAGTAAGTAACCTGAACTTGTGAGTTTATTTCCTCAGCTGTAAGAGGGAGCTAGCACTGCCCACCTTCTGTGGGAAATAATTAGAAAAATAATCTGTTGAACATTTTCTCTTCAGAGTCCAGAACTCGCCCCAGAGGCATCAGCTCCCAACCCATACAAAGTCCCCCCATGTCCTTCTCCACCCACCCCAAGGAAGCTCCTCTGAGTCTAGGCTTCGGGACCTTACCTGAAAGATTTGGCCACGCGTGAAGGGCATTTTTTGGGGCAGGCTTCTCTCCTCAATCCCCCAACTGCTGTTGATCTGGGTGTTTCGGACCACGGCATTTTCATTGAACCGGGGGTTCAGGTGGAAGGCGATGTCACTCCCAGAGCGCAGGTTGATGTGGAAACTGGGGGTCAGGTGGGGAACTCACATGGACTCCTCTGCCGACTGGGCCTCCCAGCTCCCCCCGCCCAGAGCCTAGGGGATAGCCAGAATGGCCTCGGGGCTGCCTCTTCCTGGAGAGCCCTGGCTTACCTCTGAGCCGTGGGCAGGACGGTGCCCGACACGAGGAGGTTCTTGGACGGGTACAGCCCGCCAGGGATGGACGTAAAGAAAGGCACCGGCTAGAGAGGGGGAGAGGCGGGGCAGGTCATCCAGCTGCGCCCAGAGCCCAGCCCTGCCGCAGGGCCCTTTGTACCAAGTTCCAGGAATATGGAGTGTCAGCTAGTCTTACTACCGTGCCTAGAGTAGTGCATTTTTGTGGAAGAAGACCTGATAGCTTTATTTGGTTCAGTAAATGCCAAAGGAAGTTTTTCAGCCTTCTTCAGGCCAGTGGGCTTAAACTGTCACCAGAGGATCTTTGGGCAGGCACAGAGGGTTCTTGACTGAAAGGGGAAGGCCTCGTGTTCACGGTGAAGGAACGTTAGAGTTTAAAGCACCGTTCAACGCTCTTCTCACTTACTGGCTGTTTGAAAAACTTCAGCTGACTAAAGCACCGCCTTTAATTTTGTGAGCTGCCCTTCACCTCCCACGCTGCCCAATGAAACCACTTACATAAGTTGAGCTGGGGTATACCATAGGTGGAATGATAGGGTTCTGTTGAAAAGAGACCAGGAAATACAGTGTGAACAAGTGTGCACATGGCCCCCACACAGTCCAGGGGGCACTCCAGTGTGAGACTGAGGTCAAGAGGCTTCAGCCCTTGGATTCTCCCATCCCCCTTCCTCTCACTTCAGCCGTGTTAGTGCTTCCTGCCACGGCCCCCAGTCCCACCATGGTCCTCGGCCTCCCCAACCCCTCCAACAGGTAGCCCCACTAACTCCAGGTTTCCCACTAGAGGAGGAGAAGCACCTTCAGCCTATGACCAGCAGTGACATCTTGGGGACTTATTCTCAAGAGGCAGGGCCAAGAACCTCACATCTAAGGGCCACTGCATCCCCTTTTAAGTGACAGAAGGACAGGTTTTCCTGCTGGTCACCAGCCTCTTGGGCTGCTGGGTAAACCCAGATTGTCTGCTGTCCCAAGGAAAGTTGTACCCGTTTCTCCTGAGAAGAGACCCAGCCCCGGATGTCCTCACCCTCCTTGCTAAACTGCTTTCTTCCTAACTCTGGGACTAGAAAACCCAGTTCTTACTGAAGGGGGACATGATGGGGCTGTGAGATTTCAGACTTACAGGGAACATCTGTCCAGGGGTGCTGTGCACAGTGTGGATGACCGTTTGAGTCTAAAAGAAAGAACGGGGGTTTTAACCAGTCTCACCAGCATCAATACCAATACCAATACCACTAACTGCCACCAGAGGGCATATGCTCAGAGGAGCTTGCACATTGACATGTAACCAACCCTTCGCCAGGACCAGACCCTAAAATGGGCAAATAGGACTACTTCTTCCCTCAAGGGGGCAAGGTATGGACAAAGATTTCTTCTGGAGAAGAAATATAGCTGCACTTGTGGCCCCTGGCCCATCTTTCCTCTCAGGGGAATTTCCCTAGCATGGCCAGTTTTTGTAGGAGGAAGTGAATGTGGGGCCTTGATCTTCTGTGACTGCCAGCAGGACAGCAGTGGTGTGAACAAACAAGTGTTAATCCAGGTTGTTTTTCAAGGCATCAGGGCCAGCCCCCACCCCTGTCTCCAGTTCCCACCCACCACTATCACCACCACCACCTTGGCCAGGCAGATGGTCAAGGCGTTTGACCTTACTGCCCACTCCTCTCCCTTGGGGGAGGCCTAATGCCTGGCCACATATTCTAGCCCACAGGAAGACCCCAAACAAAGAAGTTCCAAAGAGGGAGCAAGAGACTTACAACGGGACCCCCTCTGGCCTGCCAAACACCTGGAGACTGAAAGGGATGAGAAAAGCAAAATGGTGGTTAATGTTAGAGCCACATGGCAGTGAGATGATGCAGAAATTGTGGGGACTATCCCCAGACTATTGCTCATCTTCCTCTTGCTCCCAAGCATTCCTTCCTGAGCCTGTGGTACCCAGAATCTTACTCACCCCTGCAGGTACACCATGGTTATGAAAGGGGGGGGGGTTGTCAGCATCCTCACTGGCTGCCCCAGAGAGGACAATGAGCCTGAAGTAGAGCATATTGCTTGCTTAGCTCCCAGAGGCAAGCGCATCTCCCCCTGTGCCATTTTTCACCCGTAAGATGAGGCTAGCATTTACTGAAGATTTAGTATGTGCCAGGCTCTGGCTTCAGTGCTTTATGAGGTAGGAATCCTTAGCTCCTGTTTCACTGGTAAAGCAAACAGACTCAGAAAGACTAAACAACTCACCCAAGCTCACCCAAGTAGTAAGTGATAAAATCCCAAATGGCAGCCTCTTCTGTGTGACAATCTCCCCCACACCCTTCCTCCCCTGGCCAGAGGCAAAGCCAGGCTGCCCTGCAGAGGCTCCTGGAGCTCCATCTATACCTGATGGACCACAGGAAGGCTGGGGAGAGAGATAGCCCTGGCCCTAGCTCCCACTGCTCGAGGGGCCTAAGGAAAGGGCCAAGCCTTTCCCCTTCCTATCCAGCAAACTGTTCTGGTCTTCTTTCTCCCGGCTGTGCAAACTACAGTCCACATTTATTTCTTACTGATGCCGAGCACTGTGCTAATGAACAGCCACGAGGCTCCTGGGTATGGGGAAGGAGGAGGTGGAGTGACGGGGACAGACACATTGACACAGTTACCATGGGGCTTGGTGAATGGCACAGCACAGAGATGTACAAAGTCCCACCTGATGGCGGGAGGGGGGCAGGGAAGATGCCAGGAATGGCATTTAAGTAAAACATTTAAATAGAACATTGAAGAGCTATTGGGAGCTTGCTGGGTACAAGATAGGCAAAGGGGGCTTTTAGCATTTCACAAGTGTAGAGGCCGGGAGAGAGAGCCTTGGGGGAGCAGGGGAGACTGCTGGGGGGCCTTTAAGATTTTTAAGCAGGAAGAAGATGTGATCAGATGTGTGTGGCAGTGGGTGGGCCTGAGGGTGGGGAACTCGACTATGGTCCTCGTGGGGAGGGGCCAGGTGGCCTGGACCCAGGCAGAAGCGTCAGGAGGGAGAGGCACTGGTGCATGGAGAGATATGAAGAAGGGGAGGGAAGACGCAAGGATGACTCCTAGGTCTCCAGCTCTGGGCTAGGCCGTGTGGCCAAGATGGGGCAGCCTTGGGTGGACATGCTGGGGCCTGTAGGACCTGTAAGACCCTCTATCTATCCCGCTGACTGCTCAGCTTCCCAGGGCCTCTGGGAGTCACTCACTCGCTGTTTGTTCCCCTTGGGCTTAGATGAGAAATGACAAGGCTTTGAGAACCGCACCGTGGAGAAGGCAGTTTGGACAGGGGCCATGTGGATGTTCTGTTAAAACAAAAGGCAGGCATCAGGGGAAGAGAGAAGAGGTGTTAAGGGAGCCAAGGAAGAGTGGAAAGGCAAGAGGGGCAAGAAGGAGAGAGCCAGGCAGGCAGAGAGAGCAGACGGAGACACAGACAGGATGGGACAGGGGAGGTGTGTCCCTAGAGTCACCTGGATGGACACTGGCTGGTACCTTCAGCGCCCTGCCCTGGCCTGTGCCCCATGGACAGTATTACCTGGAAGCTGACGTAGGACAGCTGCACGGCACCCCTGACAGAGATAGTGTCTGCACGGTGGAAGGGCACGCGGTGCGAGTATTGCAAGAAGAAGCTCCCGTTCACCGTCACCTGCAGGGAAGAGTCACTTGTACAGGAGACGGGGTCCCAGGCCAGGGCGGGGGCACACACAGCCTCCAGGGCCCCTGCCTCTAGAAATGAAGACCTGACTCTGGTTATCACATCTGTCTCCCAGGTAGAGGACCTCAGCCTGCCCAGCTGTGTCAGGAACAGACCTGTGAACAAAGGTGCACAGGGTCTCCACTTGCCTCTAGTTGTTGGCTTTTAGTTCTTCTGGTTGGTTGTCTATTGCAGAGTGTAAGGCAGAACCAGGGTCATTACCACACCCCCAGGGTCATTGCCCAGGGCCACTGGGGGCCTCAGGGGACCCACCTGATTGCATAAGTGCCTCGCTGCACTACCTCATGTCTAACCTTGCCACTTGGTGTCGACTGCCGCCTGGGCGGGACAGTCCAGAAAGAGATCAGCGATGTCCTTATCCCCGAAATGTATAAA
This sequence comes from Scalopus aquaticus, assembly GCA_004024925.1. NCBI lineage: Eukaryota > Metazoa > Chordata > Mammalia > Eulipotyphla > Talpidae > Scalopus > Scalopus aquaticus. The sequence goes on along the minus strand of PVIJ01001107.1, from coordinate 99,902 downwards.
ACCCGACCAAACTGTAACTGGGTGCAGCTTCACTGGCCTCCATCTTGGACCCGTGAACCTCACCCGGAAGCTTTTATTTATTTATCTTTTTTTTTTAAGATTTATTTATTTATACATACAAGCTGGGGTACAGACCAGAGGCGTGGGGTGGCGAAAGGCTTCACCAGAGACAGAGTGGGGAGCAGAACAGGCAGATCAGAAATACGCTGCTGAGGGGAGCAGCAGGCGAGGCAGGAGAGGTCTGCCGCACTATGTGGGATTCTCCTGGGGTGGGCGTCGAACTCGAGTTGCTGCTGCCGACAGCTCCACAGTGCAGCACTCAAACACTGTGCCACCAGGGAGGCCCCTCATCCGGAAGCTTTTAATAAAGGCCGCTTTGTTTGGACCGGGTCCTTTCTTACTGCACCTACCTTTCACGGAGGTTTGTCTTTCTAATAGAGATTCACCTGGGGTGTTTTCTTTTCTTTTTTAAAAAAGATTTATTTATTTATGCATACAAGGACTGGGGCATAGGCCAGAGGTGTAGGGTGGTGAGAGGATTCACCAGAGACAGAATGAGGAGCAGAACAGGCAAATTGACTGAAGTAAACTGCTGAGGGAAACAGTGAGCGAGACAAGAGAGGCCTGCTGCACTATGTGGGTCAGCTCCCTGGCCAAGATCGAATTCGTGCTGCAGTGGTTGCAGATAGCTTCATAGGCTGAGACTTAACCCCTTGTGCCACCAGGGAAGCCCCTGGGGTGTTATTTCAATATGCACATTTCTATTTGCATGAAAGTATTCATAGGGAACAAAGGGGAGGCGACCTTGGGTTGCACATTGAGGGTTTGGGAACTTCCACACTTCTGTACACAGATAAACTCACCAGTCTCTCCTCACCAAAGGCCCAACTCTGCTTGCGAAAGTGATTTGCAATCCCTGGCAAAGCAGCCATTAGTAGAACCTTAGCAAAGGTTGTAAGAATGTGGCTGAAAAGCAGGTGCTTCCAGGGGCCTAGAGTGAAAGAATGGCTGTAGCCAAGGAATGGAATGAACTTGGACCTTAAAGACCCTGGAGGTCAAAAAGCAACAAGGTGACAACTAGTTTTCTTTTTTTTTTTATTGTTTTCTTTAAAGATTTATTTATTTAGTTAGTTATCTATTTATATATCTATGCATACAAGAACTGGGGTGTAAGCCAGAGGCATGTAGGGGTGAGAGGATTCACCAGAGACAGTGTGGAGCAGAACAGGCAGATTGAGTGAAATATACTGCTGAGGGGAGCAGCGGGCGAGGCATGAGAGGTCTGCTGCACCATGTGGGAAGCTCCCAGGCTGGGGATCAAACAGCCCGTGGTGGTTGACGACAGCTTAGTAGCACTGAGACTTAGCCACTGTGCCACCAGGGAGACCCAACTAGTTCTTATTTTCTGAGTAAAAGAAACAACAGGTGCACCAGAGGCTGCAGCCATCACTAACACCCTTAACAAGAAACAGTTTTGTTGCCTACATATCATTGCTCAACCTGACTCCAGCTAATGCAGTTTTGTAAAGGGGATTCATGGAGCCCCAGGGCTGGGGACAGGCAGTGGGAGGGGTGACAAGAGTCCTTGCTCACCTGGAACTCTGAGTTCTGCACCAGGAAGCACAGCTCGAATGGATTTCCCTTTTGGAAGGGCATCTGCATCCTTCTCTCCTCGGGCCCCCAGACTCCTTTTTGCTTTGTGTTGCAGACCACATACCCACCCTCCTCAAAGCGTGGGTTGAAGTGGAAGGCTATGTCGTTGTCGTAGCTGCCAGTCTGGAGGTTCACAGAAAACCTAGGCCGGGGAAACAACTCGGTTGAAACACCTCTAACTTCTCTGAGAGCCTGCCTGCTCACCTGCCCAGCAGAGACTAGTTTGTTGACATTCTTTGTTCCGCTAGTTACACTTAGTGTTTTTGTGCACTGATTGCATTTTGTCCTTGCAGTGTGATTTTCTAAAAATAAGTGGGTGAAAAAAATGTGGATACTATCCACAAGAAGCCTAGGTCTTGGGAACTAATTATAAGCTGGAGTCAACAAGGGAAGTTGAGGAATGTGCCCAGAAGTGAGAGCCTTTAGCCCCCAGGACCTCTCAGAGGCAAGCTCCCATCTGCTCAGCTGGGAAAAGAACATGTTTTCAAAACCTGTGAAATGGGTGGGAAGGTCCTTATGAAGACAGTGGTAAGAGGGAAGCCGTGAATCAACACTAGCACTCAGCACGAGAGACTTTGGTCTGCTTGCCCCTCATTGGAAGGAGGTGTGTGTCCCTGAGGCGTGGAAAGTCAGCCAGGCCTTTCCTCAGAGCACCCCTCTGCACCATCATTGGCGATGACCCAGAACTGCAAATTGTTGCACCTGCCTTTGGAGATGATGAATGAAACAGGGTTCAAGAGGCCCCCAATGCAAGTAAATGTTTGTTACTGTCTCTCCTCAGAAGTCCCTCGCTATCAAAACTTCCTTTGACTCTAGCTGTGGCTCTAAGGTTGATGAATTAAAAGAAGCTTCCAAGAAGCCTGACTCATAAGGAAGGAATGGTGACTTGAACCAGGGAGTCTACATTCCTCTTTAAATGGCGAATATTGCTTGGAAATATCTAGAATATTGTTTTGAAACATGGCCTACATGTTCCCTGTGTGGCCCTTCAGGTTCACTCCTGTAGTGCCTTGAAAACCCTGCCCCAGCAAAGGGAAAGAGCAAAAGCTCCTGTGGGAAGAGGTAAGGGCAGTTTCTACTGGACAGGAGTGGGGGAGAGGGTGGCAGAGGAGGAGAGAAAGGGACCGAAGTTTAGACATGAGGTTTGGGATGCTCTGGCAGGCAGAGTTTAGGCGCTCCAGGGGCCTCACTTCCCTCAGAGTCTCCTGGGGGCACTCAGGGCTCTCAGAGAGCCCCACGTCAGCATGGCTGGGTCCACCAGGCTGGAAGGCCGCGGAGGGGGAGTTTCCTAGAATACAGATGCCAAGCTGAGTTAGGGTTGGGTCTGGGAGTGGCATGAAAGGATCCAGAAGGTCCCAGGCCCTGTGCAAGGTGAGGACAGGACTACTGGGGGCAGAAGTCATCTGGGATTGAGACAGAGAGTTTTCTGAGAGAGGGCCATGTGGGGGGACAGGGGGCTGCTTCCACGGGCATTGCGGACTTCAGCAGGCAAGCAGCATGCAGGCCCAAGCTGAGCAAAAATCTCACACTTCTGCACCCCTGGACCTCAGCAGAGGTCAGCTAGGGCTACATGAGCATCTGAGGGTCTGCCAGTTTCTGAGATGGCCAAACTCTTCCCTGTTCACAAAATCCCCAGGGACTTTCCTCAGGAGGGAACAGGGGAAACATTTCTGAGATTTTGTATTTTGAATTGACTTAGCATTTTCCAGAAAGACCTTGAAACCAAGTGACCAAATTTGTTTGATGACAGAGTTTAAATATTTCCACATCAGCAGAATGAAGGGCAGCTATGGGAAATTAAGGGAATGATCATTTTTTTTTCCAACTCTGGGTCAGAGAGTAAAATGTTCACTCCAGAACAGTTTATGCTTCTGCACAGGCCTGCATTCTGCCTGTGAACTCGGTGATGCCGGGGACGGGGAAGGACTGAGTGAACCAACCAGAGCTTAAAAGTGCTGGGACTTGTTAAGGGTTGAGGCTGGAGAGAAACAAGAGTTCCAGGTACCTGTTTTCACTGGAGTAAGTAACGCTCCCATTGATAGTGATTTTAAGTCCTTCCTGGAGACCCCCTTGGATTAGCCCGCAGAAAGGGACAGCCTGCAAGGAGAAAATGTAGGTCAGTCAGTGAGGCCACCTCCTTCTGTCCCTTCCCTCAGCCTTCAGCACTTGCTGGGGCCTGACTGAATGTCTGGCACCTCTTTGGGGGCCTGGGTGTGGCTGTGAACAGAACAGAGGGAGTCTGGGCCTCACTGCTCTTCCAGGCCCCCGGGGAAGCACATGAGAATCCAAATAGTCCTACAGACATTCTGAGATTGTGATGTGGAGACATCGGGCTTGGGGAGGATGGGACAGAGAGAGATGGCCTCCCGAGAGAGTCTGAGAGGAAATGACAGCTTCCAAGAGGGCTTCCTAGAAAGGTAAGCAGCAGCATGCACACTGCCCTGAGGTGAAAGGCCCGACTGAGTAAACACCCTGGGGCCTGGACTGGGACTCAGATGGCCTCAGAGACAAGGGCCCCATGGCCCTATTCTAGAGGATAAACCTTTCCACTCACCTGGAAGGGCTGAGAAAAAGGCGCCCTTCCCTGCCCCCCACACCCATAGGACAATGGCGATCATGACTTTTTTATTTCCCCAGCCACCGGAGTGACACCTATTTCCAGACGTTCTCTGCAGTCACTGGGCAGCCCCCTCCTCTACTTCTGCCCCTGGGACCTATATTCCTTCTTCCAGGCCCTTGGCAGCCTCCAAAGCCCTAGTGTGGTATCTCCTCTGCTCCTAAGCCCAATCGCCCAGCCCTTTGTCAAATTCTCTTTCCCAGACCTCTTTAGGGGAGTGACGGCTATGGCGGGCACACATAGCCAGGTGCCCACTCCAGGTGTGAATCTTAATTCTGCTCATCATCTGAGTAGCCTTGAGAAACTTATTAAACTCTCTTTGCCTCAGTTTTCTCATCTGGAAAATAAGGGTAAAGACCTTCTGTGTAAGATTGCTTGGTAATTTAGTAAGAATATCTGTAGAAGAGGTTGACACATAGTAGGTATCTGTTAACCACCAACGTTTTACTATGGTCTCTTTGAGCAAAATTCCCAAACTGATTACTTTCCAACATTCACAGCTTACTCTTAGAATGACTTTTATCTAATATGTTTTTTTTTTTCACAATGTGCAGTAAACAATTCTATCTCCCAGTAAAATTCACATTTTTGAAATTGTTAATGTCTTATCTAATTTCTCCTTTGGGTTAACTCCCTACAAAAAGTAAATGTCTATAGGAGCCAGGCAGGTGGTTTATGTGAGTGAGATTCTGTGTTAGGATACAACAGGGAATGGTGGGGACTGTGACAAAATAACCTCATATATTTCATCTAGAAAGGCAGGATCCACTCAGCTCTAAGCAACAATTATCATCCAGGCCTAGTGTTGTTATAGCTCCCCAAATTTTAGGAGAAGATAGAAATCTGGACTTTTTTTTTCTGTAAAACTTCCTAATTTCTAGGGGGAACTTCTTTAAAAAAGGATTGTGGAAGAATTGAGAGACATAATGAAATATATGCAATGGAAAGATATATTTGGAAAAGGAAGTAAATTTGAGAATAGATGAAGCAAGACAGGTCATGAGTTAATAATTGTTGAAGTCAGGTGATGCCTATGTATTGTTCATATTATTCTTTGTGCATTTCCTATAGGAACAGTCAAAAGCAATCAATTAATTAAAAAAAAATACCCAGCAGCCAAGTGCAGTCCAGTGGCCATTTCCTTGTGGCCTTGAGTTGTATGACCCCTCAGAACCCAGGGAAACCCATCCCAGCTCTCACTCACACTCACGCAGTGTCCTCACTCATGCAGGTCGTAAAACCCACGGTAATTTGGGACCTCAGGACAGGTCTGAGCAATTCACAAGTCCTCTGCACCTTTATTCTCACGGTTTCCACATCAGCGGTTGTGAGGAAACAAGTCAGCCTGATACACCTGATACATTTATGAGCTGCATACTTCCTGAAAACTGCTTCCCTGATTTGTTTGTAGAAGTCTGAAATTCTCTTAGGAGCCTTTCTTTTCTTTTTTAAATATTTATTTGTTTATGCATACAAGAGCTGAGGTGTAGGCCAGAGGTGTGGGGAGGGGGAGGGCAGTGAGAGGAATCAACAGAGACAGAGTGGGGACCAGAACAGGCAGATCAACTGAAGTACACTGCTGAGGGGAGCAGCGGGTGAGGCAGGAGAGGTCTGCTGCGCCATGTGGGAATCTCCCTGCCCGGGGATCGAACTCGTGCTGCAGTGACTGCTGATAGCTTCATAATGCTGAGACTTAACCCCTGTGCCATCAGCGAGGCCCCTTAGGAGCAAGAGAGACAGCGCTTACATTATGAATACTCCTGCCAAGCTTGTGGCCTTCACTTAAGCATCTTCACAGAACAGAAAGCAGAGAGTGATGGTGGGGTGGTGGTTTTGCAAGGCACAGAAGGAAGGCGGGATAGTGCAGGAAAGGGAGGCGACATGGGGTGGGGCAGACAGCTTAATCTTAAGCAACAATTGCTCCCAAAAAGCTTTGAAAGATTTCAATATATCTTAAATGTTGTCTCCAAATTCTGAAAAACTGTATTTAACTGAGTAGAATTCTACAGACAAAGTTATTCATTGCAGAAAAAGGATTGAAAAACCTAAGAGCCCACAATAGGAAAATGATGAAATAAGTTATGGTGTAAATTATGGTGAAAGAAATCTATTTTACATACCTTTACTTATTTACGAATAAAGTATCTCTGAAACGATTCAAGGAAACTGATAACATCCACTACAAGGTGGATATGGTAGGATAAATAATTACTACCTCCACCTATACCCAAAATATCCACATTCCCATCACCGGAATCTGTGAAAACGTTACTACATGTGGCAAAGGGACTTTCACATGTGAGGAGTGAGGGATCTTGAGCTGGGCCATCTCCCAGCTTCCCCAGGTGGTCCAGTATATCCTCAAGCTCCTTGGACAGGGGAGGCAGGAGAGCAGAATCATTTGTAGGAGCTGTGACAACAGAGATGGAGGAGGAAGCAGCCCTGAGCCAAGGGAAGCTGGCAGCCTCTAGAAGCTGGAAAAGGCAAGGAAACAAATTCTCCCCCGAAGCCTCCAGAAGGAAGCAGTCTTACTGACACTTTGATTTTCATTTCTCATTTCCAAGACTGCAAGAGAATGGATTTGAGTTGTTTTAAGTCTGGCTGGCCATGCTGCTGTAGAATTGGAGGGGGGGAGGGTAAGGAGGGAGGGAGGGAGAGAGATAATGAGAGAGAGAGGAGGCCCAGTATCCGAGCTTTAACTGTCACACAGCCTGCCTCTCTGATAAGCACAGAGCACCCTCGTTCCTGGCCCACCAGGTTACCCCCTCAGCCACAGTGAGTCCTGTCCTGTTTGCAGGTCCAGCTGCCCCTCTAGCCATGGGAGGAGACTAGGCCAGAGGAGGCCAAGCCTGGGCTGAGAATGGGGTGGGGGTCCCAAGCAAGACCCTAGTGATGTGGACAGCTCTGCAGAAGACAACTGGGCCACGTGACCTTACTAGCACATTGTGGAGGAAGTGAGAGTCCAACTCCTTGGGACCAGTGGTTTACCTATGTGGGCTGGAATGTCCCGTGCCTGTGGCAACTGCCCCCATCTTTTTCTTGTCTGGACTCCAGGGCCATGTTTTAATTCTCCTCTGCCCACAGGAGAGTTTCCCTAATGATTTGGAAATTTTGGTTTTTGAGTACAAGGATTAGAAAGAACAAACCATTTATCAAAATAAATGGCAGTTTGGAAAGAGCTCTGGGGTCTCCCATCTGATGGAGAGTGAAGGTGCCCAATTTCACATTTTAAAACTGAGGCCCCAATAACACCTGGTTCAGCTTCCTCCAGCCCCACTCTAGAAGCCTCTACCAGCTGGTCAAGGGGCACCAGACCAGTAGGGAGGGCATAGGCCAAGCTACGGGACCCAGATAAGGCAGGATCCAGTGCGCAGCCTCAGTCACTTCCCCCTCTCAGCACCCTGCTGCTGCCTACCCAGGAAAGCTCTGGAAGCTCGCCTGCCCCTACTCCTACCCCTGCCCCTTGGAAATCTCTTTGCCAATCAGACTCCTGCTATAGGCTCGAGCCCAAGCCACAACGAGCAAAGATGCCTCCTGGGCCCAGTTGCCACTTGCCTGACTTGCTCCATTATCACTTTCCCTCTAGTTCTGAAAGTAAATCAAGGCACCTTCCTTCTCTGCCACTTACCATTGGGGACATTTGGCAGGTGACCTCAACTTCTCTGATCTCAGCTTTTCCAGGGATGGAGTGGGGGCAATAAGACTCCCTGGGTTTGAACAAGACCACCTGCAGACAGGGCTTACATATGTTGCAAAAAGGGGCAAAAGGCAGCCCTTCACCCCCAGCCCTCTTCCTTTACATAGTCCCCTCTCATTTGCTCTGCAAATGCCCTGGCCTGCCCTTGACTTGTTAATTTACCCTTCAGGGAGCAGACAATTCCTCAGATGGCCTTTCCTGCTGTCCCCAGACTCCTTATAATACAAAACAGCCCCAAAGCCCACAGAGCAGGCAAGTACCTTGCAAACACTCTAGATAGGCCACCTGCTTAGTTCTGACTTCAACCCAGGGAGGTGGCTCCTGGATTATCCCCGTTGTGCAGATGTGGAAACTGAGACCCAAAAAGGCAACTGTCACTTGCCCGAGGTCATCCAGCTAGTGGTTGGCTGAACCGAGGGAGACCATCTCTAAAGAGAGCACCCTTGACTGCCAGGCTGGAATGCCCCCTTCCCCAGAGCCCTATTATTTCCCCTACCATACCAAACACCCTCCTTCCATTTATCACTGACGCCTGCCTTCCCCAGAGCACCCAGGATAGTACATACACCCAGAGGGAGCTCAGGAAACATTTATCAAATGCACAGATCCCGGTGCTGACCCTCCCATCCACCCGGGAAGGCATGGCTGGGACGTCGGGGACAGAATTATGCCAGACTTATCCCATCTGGCTTTTCTGTGTTCTCTTGGGATGTCACCTGCCCCCCACCCATCCCCCAACACACACTTGCTGCCATCCATGAGTAGTTTCCTCAGACACCCAGAACTGCTTCTCACAGCCTGGGCAGCCTCTCAACTCAGCCAGCATCACCTCCCAGCAGCATGGAACTCACTGGACTCAGGTAGGGAGGCTGGACGCCGCTGAAAGCCATCTCTGCCTGCTTCGGTTGCCAGCTCTGCTTCACACCAGATAGTCCACTGCACTGGGGAGGACTCAACCAAGAAATAGAAACCTAAGTGATCTGGTAATTGCTCAATGGGGAGGAGCCCAGAGCAGGAAGAAGTGGGTCTAGATATAGCAAGGTAGGGTGCTGGGGAGGGGCAGGCTCTGTTAGAGAAACAGCTGCCCCCTCCCACCCCAATGACCCTTCCTGCCTACTCCTCCTGTGCCCCACCCCATACCTGAATTTATCTTGCTTCTCTTCTCTCTCCCTTTTTTTCTGAGCATTAGAATGTACATAACAGAATATTCCAGGTGACATGGCAGTCAGGGAAACATGAATGACACTGCCTTTAATTGACCTCAGCACCTACTTAAGGGAAATGCTTGATGCACACAGGCCAGCAGGGTGGGCTGGGTAGTGGGAGTGTGGAGGGAAAGAGAAAGGAGGGGGCGCGGACTGTAAGCTTACCTGAAACCAACCAGGTTCCTGAAGGAGAAGGCACAGAGGTCAAGCCTGCGGAGACCAGCAAAGGGCAAGTGGGGAGAGAGGCCCCTGGGCCATGATCTTTGCCCCCTCTCCCTCCTCACACCTTGCCTAGAAGTGGCAGAATCTGTGAGACCAACTTCTTTCACTTGTACGCACAGACCACAGGCACGGTCCCCTCTGCCCACCCTCCTTCCCCACTATGTTCTTGGATCAACCAGAACTTGACCTGATGGAGGGGCAGAAGGCAGGGTTGGAGCAGCCAGGTGTGTTGACCAGTTCACGCTCTCCCTGTCAGCTGGCCCCCAGTGCTGCTCCCCCTTCTTCCTTCCTTCCCTATTCTTTGCTTTCAGGGAGCAAAGTCCATGGACTTTGCAAACATATCCAGGAATGGAATCAGTGTTTACTGATACCAGAGGCTGACCAATGAATCTAAGAGTTTGAGATGTGCCCAGAACCACGCAGAACCAGGATGAAAACCAGCACAGATTGGCTCCTCGGTCGGTGTGCTTCCCCACTCCTGGCAACCCCTCTTTTTGCTTTCTGGGAGTTCTCTGGTAGAAGTTAAGAGATGACCCCCAGCTAATGTCCAGGTGAGCTGCGGCCACAGGGTTCATGCAACTCGTCCAAGTGCTGGTGAGCTATTGCTGCGTAAAATTATTCTAAAACTTAGTGGCTTAAAACATTACCAACATGCATTTGGTTCACAAGTCTGACTGAACCTAGACAAGGCTCCTCTCTGAGTCACTGGATATCAGGGGGCTGGCTCAGAGGCAGAATGTGCGATCACCCCAGGCTCCTTCACTCACCCCGCTGCTGCCCAGTGACAACAGCTGAGGGCTTACCTGCAGACTGACCTGAAGGCCTGCGAGTAGACTTCGCACAAGGCCTGGCCTTCCTTGCATTATGGCGGCTCGTTCCAAGAGGGAGCCAGCTGAGCGATCAGGAGCTGGCTGGGAGTCTTGCCCCTGTGATAGCCTCGCCTACAGCCAGGCAGCTCCATTCACACCATGCTCTGTTGTGCAGGTGATTCCAAAGCCCTACCCAGGTTCAAGGGGGTGAAGAGGCTTCATATCTTGATGGGGTGTGGCAATGTTCTGGAAGAGCATGTGGGACCAAAAATATTTGAAAAATGCAGTGACTGCCAGTCAGTAAACAAGAGCTCTTTCTCCTAAGATCAGGAACAAGGTAAGGATGCCCACTCTCACCATTGCTTTTCAATATGATACTGGAAGTCCCAGCCAGAGCAATAAGATGAGGGAAAGACACACAAGGAATCCAAATAGGGAAAGAAGAAATCAAACTGTCACTATTTGAAGATGATATGATAATATACATAGAGAACCCTAAAAACGCCATAGAAAAACAACTCAAATTATAGTCCAGTTCAATAAAATAGCAGGATACAAAATCAATGCACAAAAAACAGTAACCTTCCTACATGCAGTCAGTCAGTATGAAGAAATCAAGAGAATCATCCCTTTCAAATTGAAACCAAAAAGTCAAATACCTGGGAATAAACCTAACAAAAGAGGAAAAGGACTTATACAAAGAAAACTATAAGACACTGTTAAAAGAAATAGAGGCAGAAACAAAAAAAAAAAATGGAAAGACATGCCCTGCTCATGGATTGGGTTATCAAAATGGCCATCCTACCAAAAGTAATTTACAGATTCAATGCTATTCCAATAAAAATTTCAATGACATTCTTCAAAGAAATAGAACAAATATTGATGAAATTCATATGGAACCACAAAAAACCCAGAATAGCTAAAGCTCTTCTGACTAAAAAATAACAAAATGGAGGGATTATACTCCCTGATTGCAAACTATACTACAAAGCCATAATAATTAAAACAGCATGGTATTGGAACAAAAACAGACACACAGACCAATGGAATCAAATAGAAAACCAGAAATAAATCCAAATATCTACGGACAACTAATCTTTGACAAAGGAGCAAAGAATATGCAATGGAACAAGGTCAACTTATTCAATAAATGGTGCTGGGAAAACTGGACAGCTACATGCAAAAGAATGAAGTTAGACCAATCACACCATGCACAAAAACCAACTCAAAATGGATGAAAGACCTAGATGTAAGACCTGAAACCATAAAATTTATTGACTAAAATATAGGCAAAACTCTACACAATATACATCTCAACAAAATCTTTAAAGACACATCCCTTAAAGCAAAGGAAGTGAAGGAAAAGATAAACAGCTGGGATTACATCAAAATAAAAAGCTTCTGTACAGCAAAAGAGACATTAACCAAAACAAACAGGCACCCTACTAATTGGGAGAAAATTTTTGCACACCATACAACCGATAAAGGACTGATAACAAAAATTTACAAGGAGCTCACATAACTCAACAAAAACAAAGTCAACAATCCAATCAAAAAAAGGGCAGAAAAGCTAAAAAGACACTTTTCCAAAGAAGAAAAGCAAATGGCCAACAGGTATATGAAAAAATGTTCAACATCATTTATAATCAAGGAAATGCAAATCAAAACCACAATGAGATACCACTTCACGACAGTGAGAATAGCACACATCAAAAAAATAGGCAACAACAAATGCTGTCGAGGGTGTGGAGAAAAAGGAACTCTACACTGCTGGTGGGAATGCAAATTAGTCCAACCATTAGGGAAAGCTGTATGGCGATTCCTCAAACTGCTAAAAATGGAGCTTCCATATGACCCAGCAATACCACTTTTGGGAATCTACTCAAAGGACACAAAAACACTGATCCAAAAGGATACATGCACCCGTATTTTTATTGCAGCACTGTTTACAATAGCTAAGGTATGGAAACAACCCAGATGCCCAAAAATAGATGATTGGATCAAGAAGATGTGGTACATATACCCAATGGAATACTGTTCAACATTCAAAAATGATAAACACATGCAATTCGCAGCAACCTGGATGGAACTAGAAGGGATCGTGCTCAGTGAAATAAGCCAGGAAGAAAGAGAAAAATATCAAATGGTTTCACTTATAACAGGAATATAGGGGAACCAAACGAGAGACACTCAGCGAGGGAGGGGGGAGGATAAGGGCTCAAAATGGGGAAGAAAAGAGCACAAGGGATGATGGTGATGTGTCACTGGTGAATTGGTGGGTTACCTAAGGGGAATACACAATGTAAAAAATATAAATAACAATAAAACATAAAATGATAAAAAAAAACCAACAAACAAACATGACGCAGCTACAAAAATATGCAGCATAAGGTATTCTTAGAAAGACATTAAAAAAAAAAAAACACAAAGCAAGTGCTGGGCCCCTCCCTGGGCCTTGGAGTATAAAAGGCTTTGGGCATAGTCCCCATCTTCAGAAGCTCATATTTCAAAGAGTAAAATGGGCACAGAGGAGGAAGCGCACAGAGATTATTTAAGTCAATACTCACAGTGTTGGCTATGTGCTAGTGCTATTCTGGGTGACTTATATTTGATTCTCCATCTGCTTTATGAAGTAGGTCCAATTAATTATACCCGTTCTACCTGGGAAGACATGAAGGCATAGAGAGGTGAAGTCACACAAGGTGAAGAGGTGAAGTCCGAAGTCACACAACTAGGAAGTCTCCGAGCTGAGCCTCAGCCCCTGCAGTGTGGCAGTGGAGTCTGTGCTGCTAATAACCACTGTACCACCTTGCCTTACTTCTTATCTGTTGCAGGGACCATGACCTTGGTGGCTCTGACCCCTCAGAGTGAGGAGGGCTGGAAACACCCTGGAAACAGTCACCTGGTTTCATTTTTAATCAATGCTCTTTGAGCCAGGAGAGTGGAAAATCCAGAGCCACAGGTTCAGCTTTGGATCTGTCAACACCCTCTCATTCAGGGCCAATTGCAGACAGGAGGCAGGCAATGAGAGTGGAGACTGCTCTGCTAAACAGAATGGCACAGTGAATCCATTCTCATTCAACCTCCTTAAAAGAATAGAATGTGAAATGCAATGAAATTTGGCATGGAGTAGAATATCAGCTTCCAGAGGAGCCCATAAGTCAAAGCCAGAGCACACACTTTGGGGGTCAGGCAGATTTGGCTTCAAACCCAAGCTCATTTACTTGCTGGTTGGGTGACCCTGAGCAGGTTACTTCACCTCAGTGACTCCCAGTTTTTCCATGCAGGTGAAAGAGACCACTACTTGTCTCACATATTTGCCTGATATGAAATGAGAGGTAACACATGTGAAGCACCTTGCAAGGCCCTGCCATGATAGTGGGCACTCAGTGATGTTCTCTCACTCTGCCCTGGCCTCCTGGGGTGAGCCCAGAACCAGACTCGAGACCCAAGGAATCTGACCAATTCAACTCCCTTATTTTTAGATACTCTACCTCTAGTAATGTAACCTAAGATTATTTTATTGGTTTTGACAGCCATATCACTCAGCAGTTCTCTGAAATCCAACAGTTCTTTCTCTATGTACTGGATGACACTCAGCCCCTCCTAGAAGCTATCACAATGGTTCCAGTTATAGACAGTGGTGGTAATGGTCCAGAAATATGATAAATCTCAGGCCACTTCCCCCACCACTCAGTCCTTCCTTCCTTCTGCACTACTGTGGAAGGCTTGTCCAATCTGCCCAGCAAATTAGAGACGAGGACTAATTCCAAATCCAGGTCTCTATGCCTACTCCTTGACCACCTCTTTTCCCAAGGGGTGTTGGGCTGGGCATGTGATCCAAGGGGACTCAATAGTAAACACTCAGCTCCTGCTTGGTGACAGTGATGTGAATGAGCCTACATATGTATACCTCACTGATGCCTCCCAACTTAGCAACTTACTGGGGGTAATGGGTGGGGGATTGGGAGGGGAAAAGAATTCACTAGAGACAGCATGGAAAGTAGAAAAGGCATATTTATTGATTACCTTGCTAGGGAAGTAGGGTGAGATGAGAGCTTCTGCAGTGGGGGAAGTTTGAAACATTCTTTATGCTCTGTACTTGTGGGCTTTTTAAATTCTAGGACACAAGTCTGTGCTGGAGGCTGGCTGCTAGAGCATCAGGCTGTGATTAGTCTTGAATTTCTTAGAACTTCCACCAGTCTTTAATGACTGGGGGTGGGCGTTAGGGCCCTATTTCAGTAATAATCATCTGGTTCCCCTGTAACTCTTCAGTTCTCTATCTTTTTGAAACTTCCCATTTCTGTTGGCAAGGCAAGGAAGAGACTGAACTTTTAACCTGATAAACCCCAACCATTTTTTTAAATAAGATTTATTGTATTTATTTATGTTTACAAGAGCTGGGGTGTAGGCCAGAGGTGTGGGGGTGAGATGATTTACCAGAGACAGAGTGGGGAGCAGAACAGGCAGATCGACTGAAGTACTCTGCTGAGGGGAACAGTAGGTGAGACAGGCCACCCATGTGGGTCAGCTCCCTGGCTGGGGATGCACTCGGCTGCAGTGGCTGGCAATAGCTTAATAGTGCTGGGACTTTAACCCCTGTGCCACCAACTATTTTTTTAATTTAAAGGTAACCTACTTTTACGTTAAGTTGGGAGTGGGAACTGGAAACTGGAAACCTGTGTCCACATCGACTCTAGAGAGAATCACAGGCCACCCGCAGGAACATTGAAGATCTGATCCCCTGCTGGAGTCCACTTGGGCTGGAGAGAAAAAAGCCCCTGGTCGATGCATAACTCCTGGGAAACAGGCCTGGTGTTCTGGTGAGGAGAGTGAGGAGAGTGGATCCTGCCTGCGTGAGGGCGCCCACCAGCTTTGAGTTTTCACGAGGTGTAAAAATAGCGCCTGGCTTGTTTGGTCTTCAGAGCAAGAGATCCCACTGTCCTTATCAACCAAGATCCTGGAGGTGTAGGTCCCCAGGCCAGGTCACAGCCAATAAGTGAGGCGGAGACTTGATTGCCGTTTCGTGTCCCCTGATGTTCATTTCCTCTTTTCCCAAGTTCCTGGACCTCTGAATGTTTCTCCCCCATCTTGATTTTCTATTATACCTTGAAGCTTAACAGAGCTGTGGACCCTGAGTTTCAGCTGGGCTTACGTTGCTGCCCAAATGAAAGATTGCGTTGCTAGCTGTGTGGTCTGGAGCATAAGACTTACATTTTAGTGCCTCAGTTTCCTTTCTCACTGGTAAGATCAGTGGAGATCACTGGGGTGATAATGGAACCTACCAGGTAAAGCAGCAGGAGGGGTCCGTGAGTTCATCACGCGTCCTGTTGAGAACAGGGCGTGGCAGGCAGCATTTGTTCGACAACACGTCCTGTGAGCTGCTGGACTGAATGGGAAATAGGAGCAGCTGTCCACTAATGCTGCAAACTCTCTGGCCAGAGACAGGAAAGAAACCCCAGAGGACTGGTGTGTGGTCACTGTCGCTGTTCCCCTACCATTCTGAGCATTTCAGGGGAGCAAAAGGGGAAGATGAATTCTTCCCAGAATTAATGTACCATCACATCTTGTCCTCTCTGAGAGCTTAAATGCCAAGAGCTGGAAAGGTCTTTAAAAAATACTCTCATGAAGGCCTCCCTGGAGGCGCAACGGGTTAAGTGTCAGCACTATGAAGCTATCAGCATTCATTGCAACAGGAGTTCGATTCCCGGCCAGGGAGCTTCCCACATGGCGCAGAAGACCTCTCTTGCCTAGCCTGCTGCTCCCCTCAGCAGTGTACTTCGTTGCTCTGCCTGTTCCACTGTCTGCTCTGTCTCTGGTGAATCCTCTCACCCCTTACACCTCTCGCCCACATCCCAGCTCTTGTATTAAAAAAAAAAAAAACAACTCTCATGATTGCTTGTTTGTTACAATAATGGCCTCCCAAAGAGTTTTGTTTCCTTTGTTCACCCCTTTGCAAAATGACTTGGCTCTTCCTCCCTTCAAGAGATACACAGCTACTTTCCCTTCTGTGACTTGCTGTGGTCAGCAGAATGCAGCACAAGTCATAGCCTGTGGTTATTAGAGTTAGGCCTTGAGAATCTATGTGGTTAAATGGTTAAAATGATCGTTTTTGCTATGTATTTTAATACTTTTTGTTACTATTTGACTTATTTTATTTATTTTTTTAAGATTTTATTTATTTTTGCATATAAGCTGGGGTGCAGGCCAGAGGTGTGGGGCGGTGAGAGGACTCACTGTAGACAGAGTGGGGAGCAGAACAGGCAGATGGACCTATATACACTGCTGAGGGGAGAAGCGGGCGAGGCAGGAGAGGTCTACTGCGCCATGTTGGGGCATCAAACTTGCCCCACAGCGCTGCACTTAACCCATTGTGCCACCCAGGAGGTCCTTTACTATGTATTTTACTATAACAAAAAAGGAAGGAGGAAAGTTATTAAGTTACATCTTAACTTGTTCACCAAAGGTTCTGCATCTAAACCTGCCCTCTGTGTGTTAAAAGAGAGACTAACACAGGCAGGAGGTGACACCAGCACAGCCTTTCCTCTTCAGGTCCTCAGAACGACTGGAAGAGACTAACTCTTGAAAGGAGAGTAACTTCCTTGCTGTGTGACTCGTCATTTAATGTTGTGTCTTATCACTGCTTAGGACATCTTAGGGAACAACGGAAGAAGAGTCCCCACATGGGGAAGCTTTGGGTTGGGAGGTCAGCTTCTCTTGGGTGGTCCCATGGAGGAGAGCAGGAACTACAGGAGGGCTGGGACTGTCCTGAAACTAAGGGGAAGCGACAGTAATCCAGAGTGCTGGTGTGTGAGTGAGTCGCCTACATCCCATCCCTGACGCTCCCTCTCCCTTATACTGAAGCTCAGGCTTGACACCTGTCGGGCTTCCATCACAGTCTCTGACCTTGTGGAGCAGCACAGTGGTTTGTTCTGTACAGAGCATGTAACAGGAGTAAGTGGGGAGAGTCAGCATGAGCTGTCCTTCCTATTGCCTGCCATAGCAGCTTCTCATTGGCTCCAGATGCCTCCCACTGGCAGCCAGAGTTGGGCCAGAACCTGCAACAAAGTGACCTGCAGGCCAATTACAATCTGTAAAACTTGTTTTGTTTGTCCTATACACTGTTTTTAAAAAATAAGCCAAGTTTTGGAAATTGGGAGGGTTCACATAAAAATGCAGACTTCTAGTTTTACTTTTAAGAAAGAAAGAATGGCAAACAAAAGAGATCTGACAACACTGGGCTCTCATTACTACGAGCTAACAATTCACCAGAGCTGAGGACCAGTTGCTTCCTGAGAGGGTGCATTCTCCAATCAGCCCCACTTCTCACCATTCCCTAATGTCTCTCCAACACCGGAGAGCAAGAGTCAATAGTCAGATGTGGTTGATTTCCATTGTGTGCTTCTTACAGAATAAATATCTTTCTCTATACCTGTGTCTCTGTCAAAGTGAGGAAACAAATAATAACCTGAAAGAATTGTTACCAAAAAAATGGGAGAAAAAATATTTCTTTGTAGAAGCAAAATATGTTCCTATGCATTTAACAAACAAGCACCTGGTCCTTTTCTTTTATACAGCATGCCTCCTGGTACCATAGTTAAACCAAAATCACTGGTGTTTCAAGAGAAAATAAACATACCTGATTTTCTTTCTGGGGGTGGAGGCATATGAAAGAGCTAAGTATCTGAGAAGACAGTGAGGGCCTTCCTCTTTCTAACCAAAATAGCGAAGGATAGGCTTCCCCAAATTTTTAGAACAGGCCTCCACAGGACAACGTCACTTTGGTGAGTGGATTATTTCAAGCTGAGGCCAATCAGAGCACTGCAAGCTCAGGAGAAGCTTTTACCACTCCTTTAACTACCTTGAAGGATGAAAATTAGGGAGGTTATCCAGAATTAGGGTTGTTGCCAGAAAAAACATTTCTACTGGAGGAGGCTCTCTATGTGGCAGGGCAAACATCTGATTATGGAGCATCTGGTCTTTGTCATATGAATCTCCCTTTTCTTTTTGAAGCTCAGACCCCTACATTCCATAGATCTGGATATACATACTCTCATTTTGCCTCATCTTGGGAAGCCATACATTGGTGTAGATTCCCCATACGTACATGATTGTCCCTGCCATTTAATTCTTGGGTGATCTTGAATAAAGTCCTTAATTTCTTCAAGCTTCATTCCCTCATCTATAAAATGAAGTAAATGAATATAAGCTTTATAGGGTAGTTGTAGGGATTGAACAGACTGATTGGTGAAGAGGATTCGGCACCAAAGTCCCAGTTGGTACTCATGCAGCAAATGCTAATTAGCACTGTTGTGGTTATTGCTGGTCTGGATAGATTTTGACCCCAGGTCTACTCTCCTGTGCATATAGTTCCTCCCAGCACAGAAAGACTTCAGCAGCAGAGCAGGGATGTCCCAAATCTCATCAAGTCCAGTTCTGGCTCCCAGATCCAGTTCCCTTTGGAAACCTCACTGTGTAGGTGCATCCACATTAACGACTGAAACACACACACACACACACACACACACACAGACTAGAGAAGGGGGGCGGGAGTGGGGGGAAGGAGGGAAAAATTTAGAAGATTCCCATTGTGTCTTACATCCTTGGAAGTCAAGCATATCAATCTATCTGCTTCCATAAAAAGGGGCCATTGCTGAATCACACACACTTTCTGACAGTGGTTTCTAATTCCACAAAAAATCCCACCAGTGCTTTGAGATGTCTGCTTCTAAAGACCGGATTGTATTTGCATCTTCAATCTAGCAATACAAGATGGGAGAGTGTTCATTCTCCCAGGTACAAGGCTTTTCCCAATAGCTTTAAATGCAGTTCCCAAGGACCTGAGACAATCCAGGTGAATGAAATTGGAGCTGGTAGCATCAGAGTTGCCCGACATCCTGCTGGAATGGTGGATTGTTGGCAGAATGTTGGTTGCCACCTAATATCTCATCAATCCACTTGGCCCACCAGGCTGACCAAAAGTGCCATGCCTAGACAAAGGGGCCTGGATCCTGCCTAATGATTGTTCACAATTTCCTGGAGGTGGGTATGGCTGAAGGTCCCATGTGCACAGTTAGTAAAAATCCTGGCCGAAGAGTAACCAAGCATGCTAAAATGTATAGATAGCTCTGGGTCTCCATCTAGATGTTTAAGATGCAAACGGGACATGTGATGTATGAAGAAGCAGATAGCTCTTCTGTGCATGTCCCAGTATAGCCCAGTCCAAAAGATACTATGCTGTTGCTCCCTCTCTACCCCACCAGTAAAACCCTTTTCCCAACTCCCCTCAAAGAGTCAGGCTAGAAATTTCCTCTTTCAGTGCTGTCTCCTTATACACAAGCTTTATAAAATCTTGCCTGGATGCCGTCTGTCTGACCCTTCTTGTTAAATTCTTTCACAAGAAGTCAGCAGAACCTCTGAAAAATACCCACAGGTCTAAAACAGACACTGATACACTGTCATTTGATCATTTTGACCTTGGCAGCTGGTGATCCCCTTTCGCCCTCCTTCCCCAAAGGCCAGCCTAAGGCACCTGCCAGGACAGCTCCCTACCCCCAATGTATATCAAGGAAGTCCTCTCTCCGGGGCCAAAGTCTGGAACCATTTACTACAGCAGAGGCCATGGACCTGCTTGAATGGAATAGCATATAAAGACCCAGTTTCAGGGCACAGAGAAAATTAGGGGATTTTGGATGTGAAACAATGGGTCAAAGGCAGAACATCTGTCTGCCAAATGATCCCTCCCCCTACTGCTCTCTGAGACACTCAGGAAATCTAGATTAGAGGGAGGACAAGGGACTCCTGCCAGGATCCCATGTCCTTCCGGTTTATTTCTAACACACCTTCACTCAGACCCTGGGTAAATAGATTTCCATAGCTTTTGTGTAGTACTTCCTCAAAAGACAAAAAAAAGATCTTTCAGCCAGATGTCATATCGAAGGTTATTAGGAAAATGTCAAACATCACAGTCAAATTAGCCCCCCTCCAATTCTCCATAACTGGGAACCCTCGGCTCCATTGTCTGGGTCCTCATCCACTGCTTTCAACTGGCCCCTCTGGGCTTCCAGCATGAACCACAGGGCACAGAAACAAAAAACAGATACCACAAAAATGTGATGGACTTGCCTTAGTTCTAAGGTATCCCACTGCAGTTTAAGTGAAATAAGCAAATCTTTGCAAATGCTGTGAATGTATTATAAAAATTCCGGGATTGCTTCCCCCCTCCTCTCCCCCCCCATCTGACAGGCCAGAGAGCAAAGTCCTCTGCACAGACTCCAGCCATGCAGTAATCTCCACCTGAAGGTAAACTGGCCTTTAGCCCACGCTAAGGACCAAGGAGCCAAATAAAGATTTTTAACAAAGGGTACCTAACATTTGCATCTCTACAGTGTAACCCTTAGAAATCCAGAAGTAATTTAAGGGCAGCATTTGCATTCCTCTACCCAGAAACAGCATCAACCTATCTCCACATTTTTTTTAAAGGTTTATTTATTTATGTATATAAGAACTGTGTAGAACAGAGGTGTGGGGGTGATGAGAGGATTCACCACAGACAGAGTGGGGAGCAGAACAGGAGGATCTACTGAAGTACACTGCTGAGAGGAACAATGGGCAAGACAGGAGAGGTCTGCTGCACCATGTGGGAATCTCCCTTGTGAGTGATTGAACTGCTGCAGTGGCTCTGGACAGCTTCATAGTGTTGCGCTTAACCCGTTGCACCACCAGGGAGGCCCTATCTCTACATTTTTAATGATTCACTGTTCTATCTATGTAAAGGAAATTTAGACTTATGTTTGCTGGAAAACAGTTCTCGCAGAATGAAATCTGTCCTGTTGCTTCCTACATTTGAATCCTTACTCCTGATTCTTCGACAAACTCACTTAAATTTGTCCCAATTTATTTTCATTGACAATGTTGAGTTGTTTATCTTGTCTTGCAGTGGAAGCAAAAATGATTGCTCAGAGGCTGAGATTGTTTTCGACAATAATTTATTTAGTCCAGTTTCACTGTGGGCTACCTATAATAACACAAACCGATAGTATACAGGATAATGTCTCTTAACAAGTCAGCAAAGGAAGACCAAGGATGGATCAATTACACTATTGTACCAGACAGGAGAACATCAAAGACAGAAAACTAAATTTAGTTGATGTGTGTCCTTCTACAAATGGATGCTCAGGAGAGTCCCCTTAGCCCACCAGGAGCTGTCATCCAGCTGTCAGCACAAAATGCAAGTCCCTTGTTGCTAGAACTGGATGCTAGAGACAAAAGGTTGGCAGGCAAGACGAGCTCTCCCCTCTTCAGGCAAAGATTAGCCTGGCAGCAGCAGGAACTCATGCCTCAGGGTCTTTGGAGAGTTATTTATTGGGGAGACTACCTCCCCCTCCTTGCTTATGTTCACAGCATGCAAAAAAGAGGCGTAATCTTAGCATCTCCGTGCCCTAGTCCAAACAGGTCTTAATTAGCATTTAAGAAGCTTCCAGAAATTTACTGAAAAAGAAAGACAGTATCCAAAGAGCCCTATCTAAACACATTTCAGCAGACTCAAGACTGTTTCTGAGACGGAGTGGCCTGGTTGCCTTTCCTGCATCAGTCTTGACCTGGTCGGGTTTATTTGGGTCCAACTCTACTTTGCCCTCTAAGAGCTAGAGGTACCAAAATCTATCCTCTGTCCCCCTGTCAGTTTAGCATCTGTGTCATTTGGAGTTTAGACAAAGAGAAGGTGCAGATGTATCTCCATCAAGACTGCGATTTATATTATAAACAAAGCAAAACAAAAGCAAACAAAACACCTCTTCTACACTGGGGCTATCAGATCTCTTAGCACATGACCAAGGGACCCCCAAACTAGCACACTCTAAAGGGGTCAAGCCATCCGTACACACGACAACAAAGGAGACTCTTAGTGTAAAAGAACTTTAATAAAGTTAGTGTGCATAGAGGAAGAGAAGAAAGGATAATAATTTCCTACTAAAACACCTAAAGTTACCTATCCTCTTGTTACGGGGCAGGGAGAGGGGCACCCCCGAAACCCCAGACCTGCCCTGGTCTAAATGGGCTCCGCCATCCGCCTCATCAACACAAAACATACAGGACCACCCCCCTCCGTGGAAACAGACCCCAATACAATTAGAAAAGACAAAGAAGACAAAGAATATTTTCTAAGTCAAGCATCCAATGTTATCCAACTCCTCGTGGGCAAAAGTCCACCCAAACGGGATTGGCCCAAAGTAAGTCTCGAAAGCCTGCCACAAGTCTAGAACAGCTTATGTCAGGGACCCACACATAAGGGTCAGAAACAGCCAGACAATTCTGGGAGGAACCAAAACACCTTTCTGCAGGGACCCACCCCAAAGGGTCAGAAACAGTCAGACAGTTCTGAGAGGAACAGAACAAAATCAAAACCAAAATCAACATAACCATCATTAACTTCCCCATGGGTCTCTCACCCACATCTCTTTCAATCAGTCCAGGCCAGTGCAGCTTCTTTACTAGTCTCTCTGCTCCTTGGGCCTCTTCTGGCTCTCCATCCTTCTTCCGTCTCCTCCTGTCTTCTGTGCTCTGTTCTGTGTCTCCTCTGTGTGTCCCCTTCATGTGTGTTCTCTGTGTGTGTGATCTCTCCTCAGCTTCTTATATCCTGCTCAGTTCCACCCTACCTTGGGTGGGACAGGGAACCTGGGACACACCCTTTCTCCTGGGGACCACCCTGTTACAGTCTCGTGGATATGCCCAGTCAAACAGGGTTGGCCCAAAGCAGGGCCGTGGAGGCCCGGAAGCCTGCCACCAGTCTAAGGCCCCTTCTGGTGGGGACCCACAGGAAAGGGGCAGAAGGGCCCAGCACATCTGGAAGGAAAGGAGCAAAACAAGTCAAGATAAAGACCGTCATTGTCAGGCTCCCCACATATCTCTTCAATTGTCTCTACATGTCTGTCTTCCATGTATCTACTCCAAGTCCCCGGAGTCCCTCAGACAAATCCAAAGCCCAGAAGCAAGGAACTCTCTTTTCCACGTGTCGCCTTTTCAGCCCACCTGCTTTCTGGGTTCTATAGCTTCATCTGGCCAGCTCTACCCCCCTAGTTCCTAGTAGCTAGTCTCAGGTGGAGACAAGTCAGTGGGGAAGGGGAATATGGGACCTCCCCCTTTTATGTTATAGATCAAGTTTTTGAATGCTTAAAATGTAAATATAACAGGGTGGTCCCCAGGAAAAGGGTGTGTTCCAGGTTCCCTGTCCCACCTAAGGGAGGGTGGAGTTGAGCAGGAGAGATAAGAAGCTGGAGAAGAGAAAAGGAGGGACACAAAACAAATAGAAGAAAGAAGCAGGTTGGAGAGCCAGAAGAAGCACAATGAGCAGAGAGACATACAAAGAAGCTGCACTGGCCTGGACTGAATGAAACAGATGTGGGTGAGAGACCCGTGGGGAGGCTGACTATGGCAACATTGATATTGGTTTTGATTTTGTTCTTTAGCTCCCGTAATTGTCTGGCTGCTTCTGACTCTTTTGTATGGGTCCCTACCGAAAGCTGTTTTAGTTCCTTGAAGAATTGTCTGGCTGTTTCTCACCCTTTTCTATTGGTCCCTGCCAAAAGGTATTTTATACTTGCGGCAGGCTTTTGGGCCTTGCTTTGGGCCAATCCTTTTGGGTGGACTTTTACCCACAAGGGATTGGGTGCTTGATTTAGAGACTATATTCTTTGTCTTCTCTGTCTTTTCTAATTATATTAAACTTCTTTCTGATGGAGGAGATATAACGCAAAATAACACAAGGAAGTGGGGGTAGAAGAAATCAACATAACCATTGGCACCCGGCTTCTGCGTTGCAGAGCATGGGTTGGCGATAGACAGCAGTATCTAGGGCCAAGGATAGAGATTGAGCCCATTGTATAATCTCCGGTCTCTTTTCTAATTCTAACTAGCCAGTAAACAGACAGCCATCCTACAGGATGAGCCCCCTCCCAACTGAAAGAGGGTTATATCAGTACCATCCTGGCAGGAACTCGGGGCAGCCATTTCTCTGCCCACCTGTGCCTATGCAGGTGCTTTCCTTGACAACTCTGCCTCTCTGCAGGGCAGCGGCCTGCCTGTCTGCCCGTGACCTCCACCATGCAGGCCTTTCTCTTAGCAAACCTGCCCCTTGGCGGGGCAGCTCTTTCTGCCCGCTTGTGTCTGTGCAAGTGCCCTATGCTTCGTTGACCCTTTTCCTAATAAACCTGTGCTTTATAACTGAGTCTTTGCCTCGTGGAGAAACTCGCCGCATGCCGTCGAAGGGAGCTCTGGTGAAACCTTTCCCAGGGTGAACCCAAGGACCCCGCTCTGCTCTCAAATCCATCAGTTAAAACTACATCATTTCCACTTAAGGTCCTGTATGTTTTGTATTGATGCGGCAGATGGCAGAACCTATTTAGAATGGCCAGGTTTGGGGGTTCTGGGGTGCCCCTCTCCCTGCCCTGCCAACAGTGTCACACACCCCCACCCCGCACCTCTGGCCTGCATGAGAGTTCTTGTATGCATGAATAAATAAAAATCTTTTAAAAACAACAACAACCAGCATTTCCAAGAATGATGTCTTATCCAATTATCCCTGCCTCTGGAGGTGAGAGACAGCTTTATCACCCCAGACAAGTTTGTTTTCATATGTAAATATATTCTGCAAAATTCCTTTTATATTGCAAAGTTCTTTGCTCTGGTTTTCTCTCCCAAGTTTATTAGCCCTTTTCTAAAAACTGTATAACTTCACTGTAATGCCCAGATCATATAGCCCCTTACCTCATGGGCCTCCATGTGGTGTTGATTTTTGGAGTTGATGGGAGAGTGGGGTCCTTGGGTTCACTCCTGGAAAGATTTTGTTACAGGGCAAGTAGAGGGTCACCCCAGAACCCCAAAACCTGCCCTTTCTAAATAGGTTCTGCCATCCACCGCCTCAATACAAAACATATAAGAACTTAAGTGGAAAAGAAACTTTAGTACAATTAGTATAATAATACAGAAAAGACAAAGAATTTAGTTTCTAAACTAAGCACCCAAAGTTACCCATCACCTTATGAGCAAAAGTCCACCTAAATGGGATTGGCCCAAAGCAAGGCCCGAAAGCCTTCCATGAATCTAAAATACCTTTTGGCAGGAACCCATAGAAAAGGGTCAGAAACAGCCAGACAAGTCTGTGAGAAAAAGAGCAAAATCAAGATGAACGTTGCCATTGTCGCCTCCCCACGGGTCTCTCACCCACATCTGTTTCAATCAGTCCAGGCCAGTGCAGCTTCTTCACATGTCTCTCTGCTCCTTGTGCCTCTTCTGGCTCTCCATCCTGATTCTGTTACAGGGCAGGAGAGGGGCACCCAAAACTGAAACCCCCAAAACTGCCCTGTTCTAAATGGGTTCTGCCATCTGCCGCATCAGTACAAAACATATAGGACCTTAAGTGGAAAACCAGACTTTAATGCAATTAGAAAAGACAGAGAAGACAAAGAATATAGTATCTTAAGTCAAGCACCCAATACTAACCAACTCCTCATGGGTCAAAGTCCACCCAAACGGGATTGGCCCAAAGCAAGTCTCAAAAGCCTGCCACAAGTCTAGAACAGCTTTTGGCAGGGACCCACACATAAGGGTCAGAAACAGCCAGACAATTCTGGGAGGAACCAAAACACCTTTTGGCAGGGACCCATCCAAAAGGGTCAGAAACAGTCAGACAATTCTGAGAGGAACAGAACAAAATCAAAACCAAAATCAACATAGCCATCATTAACTTCCCCATGGGTCTCTCACCCACATCTCTTTCAATCAGTCCAGGCCAGTGCAGCTTCTTTACAAGTCTCTCTGCTCCTTGGGCCTCTGCTGGCTTTCCATCCTTCTTCCATCTTCTGTCTTCTGTCTGTGTGTGTGTCCTGTCTCTCTTCTCAGCTTCATATATCCTGCTCAGTTCCACTCTACCTTGGGTGGGACAGGGAACGTGGGACACACCCTTTTTCCTGGGGACCACTGTTACAATTCCTTTTTTCCTCTCTCTCCTCTCTGTCTTATCTCTCCTGCTCAGCTCCACCCTCCTTTGGGTGGGGCAGGGAACCTAGAACACTCCCCTTTCCTGAGGATCACCCTCTTACAGTTTCAGCAGAGCTCCCCTTTCAGCGGCACACGCGAGTTTCCCAGGCGAGTTTGTCCATGGCACAGAGATGTTATATTTAAAGAACAGGTTTATTAGGGAAAGGTGTTACTGGATAACTCCATGGGGTGCCTGTCTGGGTTCTCACCCGTGTGCTTAAAAGAGACTTAAAAACTAAAATGCAGGCACACACAATAAAATTAATAAAAAGATTTATTTACAAAAAAGGAAAAGAAAAGATAAATAAATAAATTGGTGAAAACGTCCTACCAGTTTCGCTGAGCTGGACTCTTCTCCCCTATTCAGGAAAAACTCTGACCAATCCACACCACGGACCAATAGCCCTCTTCAACCCCCCAGGTCTGGTTTTTAAATCCCAAAACCTCTCCTTAACTCTTCCTTCAGTCCTCAGTATCCTTTCTTCAGTGATGATGGCACTCTGGGATTTGTAGTCTTAGGTGTCTTGGCTCTCTCTGGCCTGAGGTGGGGGTGGGGTCCTGGGACACTCCCCCTTCCTGAGGACCACCCTCTTGCAAAGGGACAGAAGAATAAAGGACACTTGCACAGACACAAGCGGATAGAAAGGGCTGCCCTGAAAGGGACAGGTTTGCTGAGAGAGAGGCCTGCATGGTTGCAGGTGGGCAGCCCTGAGGAGAGCTGCCCCTGCTGAGGGAGGCCATTGAAGAGAAGCCCCAGGCATGTTCTAGGTTGCAAGCAGGCAGGAAGGCCGCTGCCCTGCAGAGGGACAGAGTAGGTGAAAAGAAACAGCTGCATAGGCATAGACAGGCAGCAGGGCTGCTCTCCTGTTCCAGGGCAGAGATTGCCCTGATACGTCTTCTCTTAGAAGGGGCTCATTCCTTCCAGGAGTGGTTTGTTGTTGATTATATAGAATTTGAAAGGAGCCAGAGATTAGTGGCCCTCAATCTCCATATCTTCACCTTTAGGTCTGTGCTCCAAACACTCCCTACAGCTGTCTGGATACCTGCTTGGAATGGTTATGTTAATCCCACCTCCAGCTCTTGGCAGTGTGTGAGCCAGGTTCTAGTCCTGTGATGCCTCCTTTAGGTTTTCTATTCTTTCCTCCATCACACACGTGCACAGTTAAATCTGCCTTTTCTCTTGTTAATCTGTCTTGTTTCAATTTAATTAGCCATACTCACCTAGAACGGTAAAGAAAGATTTAGCTTCTTTCCAAACAGTTTTGGTCACCACTAAAGAACAATCAAATGCTGTATGTCACTTGTTTTGGGGGAATGGCTCCAGAGGACAAAATCAAGGATCTCTGGCAAGGTTGGACCTTAATGATTTTTTTCACCAAGTCAATGTAGGAGAGAAAAAAAATCTATCACTCCAAAATATGTCTTTTTGACAAAAGGTTGATTTCATGGGAGGGACTCTGAAGGCTAGATGGGGGTTGCTTTTGAAAAAGACATTTATGTGTAAACTTCTTTCTGTAAGGGAGTCTCTCTCACTGTACCAGAAAGACCTAATCCTTTATCTCTCTTCAGTGGAGAGGCAAGAACTTAAATCTGCATACCTTTGTTTACTGTGCCTTCCTTGGTCTCCTTTCTTCCCCCCAACCTCCCTTGTCTTAGCCGAGCTTCTTAGCCGAGCTATTTGTGTCTGAAGCCAGGGGAAGAGTTACCAGGTCCTACTGGGTCTCTCCCACGTATACAGGAATACGTTCTTATTAAATTTCTTCTTGACCTTTTCTCTTACCGTAACAGGGTGGTCCCCAGGAAAAAGGGTGTGTCCCAGGTTCCCTGTCCCACCCAAGGCAGGATATAAGAAGCTTGAGAAGAGAGACAGGACTAACACACACACAGAGGAGACACAGAACACAGAAGACAGGAGGAGACGGAAGAAGGATGGAAAGCCAGAAGAGGCCCAAGGAGCAGACAGACTTGTAAAGAAGCTGCACTGGCCTGGACTGATTGAAAGAGATGTGGGTGAGAGACGCGTGGGAAAGTTAACGATGGCTGTGTTGATTTTGGTTTTGATTTTGTTCTGTTCCTCTCAGAATTGTCTGACTGTTTCTGACCCTTTTGGATGGGTCCCTGCCAAAAGGTGTTTTGGTTCCTCCCAGAATTGTCTGGCTGTTTCTGACCCTTATGTGTGGGTTCCTGCCAAAAGCTGTTCTAGTCTTGTGACAGGCTTTCGAGACTTGCTTTGGGCCAATCCCGTTTGGGTGGACGTTTTAAACCCACGAGGAGTTGGTTAACACTGGATGCTTGACTTAGAAAATATTCTTTGTCTTCTCTGGCTTTTGTAATTGTATTAAAGTTTCTTTCCACAAAAGGTCCTATATTTTTTGTATTGATGCAGTGGATGGCAGAACCCATTTAGAACAGGGCAGGTCTGGGGTTTCGGGGATGTCCCTCTCCCTGCCCTGTAACATTACCAATCTGTTGTCTGACACTTGTTTGATTGTTTGCCACTCTACAACCAAAAATGGTACAGCTGATTTCCTTTGCTTCCCAACATCAGTCTCTTAGCTCTTTCCATTGTAAAAGTAAGAATGCTAAAAACTGTTCAGAATGTTTGGCCACTGACAAAGGTTAAAACCAACATTAGTGGCAGCAAGGCGCCAGGCCGCCAGTAGCCGTGAAAGTCTCAAGGCCAGCAACCTTGAGATAAAAAAAAAAACTCCCCCTGCCTAGGGCGAGGATTCCAGGAACTAGTAAAGATAACAGCACAGACCATCTGCTCCATGACCCCCTCATCCTTGATGTCTTGCCAAGTTCACTATGACTTGCTGAATTCCATTGCCTTTATAAGCTGACCCAATTCCGTACTCGGGGTCTCCATTTTTGCCTACGGACCGCTGCGTCGGTACACCAGACTAATTGGGACCCTAGCTCGAGCTAGCAATAAATCACCGCTTTGCTGATTGCTTCGAATTATGCCTCAGTCGTAATTGGACCCGGAACATACTTTAACACCATGAGTGTAGTGGAAACCAAGTGGTGAGAAATCTTTTCTTTCTCTCTCTAAATTTAGATTTTCAGGCGATGAACTTTGTGGAACTAGTTCCTTGGGTTAAGTAGTATGAGGACTCATGTGTTTTGGGTGGCTCTTTCCCTATCAGAGATAATTTCTCCTTTTATGAATCAGGAAATCAAAAAGAATTGGATGAGCTTTGATGTCATCCTATTCTATTCGAAAGAGGGGGAAACACATGATTTACTATGTGTTGGTGTTACAGGGCAGGAGAGGGGCACCCCAGAACTCCCAAACCTGCCTGTTCTAAATAGGTTCTGCCATCTGGCGCATCAATACAAAACATACAAGACCTTTAGTGGAAAGAAACTTTAATACAACGAGAAAAGACAGAGAAGACAAAGAATATAGTTTCTAAATCAAGCACCTAAAGTTAGCCAATCTCTCGTGGGTAAAAGTCCACCGAAATGGAATTGGCCCAAAGCAAGACCCAAAAGTATAAAATACTGCCACAAGTATAAAATAGGTTTCAGCAGGGACCTGTAGGAAAGGGTCAGAAATAGCCAGACAATTCGAGGAACTTAAAACATCTTTCGGTAGGGACCCATACAAAAGGGTCAGAAATAGTCAGACAATCCGAGGAACTAAAACACCTTTTGGCAGGGACCCATACAAAAGGGTCAGAAACAGTCAGACAATTTTGGAAGTTAAAGAACAAAATCGAAACCAAGATCAACATTACCATAGTCAACCTCCCCATGGGTCTCTCACCCATATCTGTTTCAATCAGTGCAGGCCAGTGCAGCTTCTTTACATGTCTTTCTGCTCCTTGTGCCTCTCCTGGCTCTCCATCCTTCTCCCTTCCTTCTCCTGTCTGTTCTGTGTGTGTGTTTTCTCTCTTCTCCAGCTTCTTATCTCTCCTGCTCAGCTCCACCCTCCCTTGGGTGGGGCAGGGAACCTGGAACACTCCCTTTTCCTGGGGACCACCGTGTTACATTGGACAACTATTTAAAACAGTTAACTAGTTCCTCCGTAGTTACTGGCTTTTCTTAGACTATTCTTTAAATGAATTGTCTGGTTCTTGGGAGGGTTGTGTCTTTTGCATTCTCTTGGGATACATTTTACATCATGGTTAAGCCATCAAAGAGCTTATTGACTTGAGTCACTGACTTGGCAAAGCTTTTAAATTTAAAAACAAATTTTTTGAGTACTTTCAATTTAGATAGTTATTTTATTGATATCTGTAGAAAGCCCAATTATAGTAATGAACAGTCCTCCTAAGAAAAACCTCCTGGGGGAAAATTTCCCTTTCTAAATGAGGCTGTAACTTACCTAGAGACCAATGTTCATGAGCTCTTTTAATGTTGTAATTTTTCCATGTCTTTGAATGTAAACATTCAGATTACTCAGCAAGATTAAATAGGGGGGAGAAGGGGAAAAAGGGAAAAGGAGAGGAGTCCCTTTAAACTTGCAAGTAGCTATAAAGCAACCCCCCCTCCAAAAATCTCAGCTTCCGTAAAGATTGTTTGTTAAGGACAAATGCAAATCTTGAAAGTTTACTTCATAAATACTAAGCTCTGGCCACATGAGTAGGTACTTGATTCAAGGCAAAAAAATGTTTAAATAAAAATTATAAGGTTTTTGTCTCTGTTTACGTGTATCTTTTCATGTTATTATAAACATGTTAATTTCCTACCTCCAACTGGTATTGTTACAGGGCAGGGAGAGGGGCATCCCAGAATCCCCAAACCTGCCCTGTTCTAAATAGGTTCTGCCATCCGCCACATCAATACAAACATACAGGACCTTAAGTGGAAACAAACTTTAATCCAATCAATGTACAAAACAAGAGACGAAGAACACAGTTATCAAATCATGTCTCCAAAGTTATCCAACCCTTGTGAGTAAAAGTCCATCCAAACGGGATTGGCCCAAAGCAAGGCCCAAAAGCCTGCCACAAGCATAAAACAGCTTTCGACAGGGACCCATAGAAAAGGATCAGAAACAGCCAGACAATTCTGGGAGGAACCAAAACACCCCTCGGCAGGGACCCATACAAAAGAGTCAGAAACAGTCAAACAATTCTGAGAGGAAGAGAGCAAAATCAAAACCAAAATCAACATTGCCATAGTCAATCTCCCTACGTCTCTCACCCACATCTGTCTCAATCAGTCCAGGCCAGTGCAGCTTCTTTCCATGTCTCTCTGCTCCATGTGCCTCTTCTGACTCTCCATCCTGCTTCCTTCCTTCTTTTGTCTCTTCTGTGTCCTCTGTGTGTGCCTCCTCCTCCAGCTTTTCATCTCCTACTCAGCTCCACCCTCAGTTCCCAGTAATCCTCTCTTCGATGGTGTTGGCATTAAGGGATTAGTAGCCCTTAGTGTCTTGGATCTCTTTGGTCTGAGATGGGGTCCATAAACCTATCTGTGGAGTTTGTTGCAGACGTCCTTCCCTCCCCCCAACAGTATTAACAAAATTAGTAAAAGTATTTGGTATATTCTGAAACTTTCAAAAACTAATAGAAACTAACACAAGTGTTTTTCAAGTTCACATGAACTAGGATGATCTTTGATAAATAAAAGTTAGTTTAAATTTGTTGGTTAAATCAAAATAGACATGTCTTCAGAGTTATCAACATTGTATGTAATAATGTAGAAATACAAGTTTTATTGTACCTGGGGTTATTATATGCTCAAGATAATTTGTTTATGGATAAACAAAATTGTTATAAATAAGTAATTTAAGTAGATAATACATAGGATAATTTTAGGTAAAGTTTCTAGTAATAATTATATGCAAGATATGTTACTTGAATAACATATATGTTTCTTAAATATGTTTTGTTAACTTATACGCATAAAGTTTTTGCTAAGTCAATTGTAA
Organism: Scalopus aquaticus; assembly: GCA_004024925.1. NCBI lineage: Eukaryota > Metazoa > Chordata > Mammalia > Eulipotyphla > Talpidae > Scalopus > Scalopus aquaticus. The sequence goes on along the minus strand of PVIJ01001107.1, from coordinate 67,783 downwards.
ATTAAGTTAGGAAATTCAGTGATACCTAGATTGTTGTCAAATAAGATTAAAAAATAATATTAATCCTAAACATAGGTTTAATTACTTTTAGTTTCTGATTATAGAGGGGTTAAAGATTTTTGGGTCTAATGATTAACCTATCTCATGCCACCTTGAAAATTGTATTATAAGGAAAGCATGTTTATAGAAATTCTGAAAGGCATTCAGAAATTTGCCAATCTAAAGAAAGCTAGCTTAAAAAAACAGTTCACAATTGCTTCTTAAGTTTCACTAGAAAATTGGGGTTTCTAAGGATTAAGAATTCAAACTAATACATACAATTAAAGCTACTAAAAATGGAAACATCTCTACATGCAAGAAAACAAGATGCATTTTTTTCAGAAAGAACAGGGATAAATTGGCAAAAAATTAAATTGTTATCCTAAGTAATTTAAACTTTACTTTCAATAGCACACTTATGTAAAACTAAACTTTGATTTGCTAACACCAAAAGGACAAGCTTTCTTAGATTATGGTCTGCTCTTAACAAGAAATTAAAAGCAAAAGAATTTTTTCTTTGAATAAACTGCCTAGAAAGCAAAGATTTTTGTGTCTCACCAAAATATCTTATTTGTAACTTGTTACCTTATTACCAGGTTTTGGATGTCTTAAGGAAACCTTATTTTCTCATTATTAAAAAGACTAAGCCTTGCTCACAGCTGTGTGACTTTCTATATTTGCCTGGAAGTCTTTCCGTATCACTTTAGATAAATGACTAAATATTGTTTCACAGTGACCTATATTCTATTTGACCAGTGTCTTAAAGCCTCCCAATGTTTTGACAAACTTCTCAGAATCAAATTCAAAATGAAATCTTTTCAACTTAAGACTAACTTTAAAGATATGGGAAATCTCAGCAGGTCCCTAAAATTCATAAGATTTGTTCATTCTCCTTACAAAAAGGAGACGTGATTAGTAAGAAGTAATACTAATTTGCACATGAATGTCATCTGACAGTTGTCTGGAGCCAGGCTCCTGGGAAGATTGGGGACACTGTGTTGATGTGTTTGGACAAATTGGGGGGACACAGTGCATGTTTCAGGGGCCAAGAAAACAGTGAGTGGCTAACAGCTACCATTTCTGAGCTAAGCGTTCCCCATGTAAAGACACTAGCGCCTTTGTTGAGTGCTTAGAGCGTGCCTGGCATATATTAATGTGTTTTGCTTGCATTAATGTGGTTCATCTTTGTTATTACAAAACAAGTGCTACTATTACCTCCATTTTACTGATGAGGGAACTGAGGTTCAGGGATGAAGGGTCACTCCCCAGAAAATGTAATACTAAGCCTTTCTTATGTTTTATTTGTATAATACATAAAATATCCTAGAAATTATATGAAATTCCCAGGAATCTAAAATGTCCTGGTGTATTATTTTTAATGTTTTTTAATCTAAAACATTATGTAAATTGTATTAATTTACTTTAGAGTAGAAACTTTAATTTTAATTTATGATTACCATAAGATCAAATGTAACAAAAGCATAGCAAAAGGGAGATAATAATGATGTTGAGTGTAGGTTTGGTTTTTGTTTGTTTATACACACATGAACTGAAATGCAGGCAAGAGGTGTGGGGTGTGAGAGGATTCACCAGAGACAGAGTGGGGAGCGGAACAGGTGAATCCACTGATATACACTGCTGAGGGGAGCAGCGTGTGAGACAGGAGAGGTCTGCTGCACCATGTGGGTCAGCTCCCTGGCTGGGATTGAACTCATGCCTCACTGGCTGGATATAGCTTGATAGCGCTGAGACTTTAACCCCTTGCACCACCACGGAGGCCCTGAATATAGTTTTGAAGTAGGGAATGGCCTTTAGATCTGAAAGAGAACATTTGAGTCCTTCTCAGGTATTTGTAATCTGAATGTGTCTAGCTAAGTGTACAGACATGCATATACATACATTCTTATGTTGTACATGCATATACACATTCTAATTTATTGATAAAGAAACTGAAATTAAGATTTTGAAAAATGATATACTTGTATTTAAAATAGTACATTGGAAACCATCAATTTGTGTGTAAAATTAATTCTATTATGTGGATGTTCATATTGGGCTATTTGCCGATCTTGGCTGGATGCCCCCGAAGCATGGCCCCTCCCCCTGTTCCTTTTTCATAGACTCGCATCAGTGAAAGAATCCATCACCCATGGAGGCAGACATTTGGGGGTCAGCTTGGATGCTCACCTCTCCTTCATATCCAAGTTCCGGTCTCTGCCTTGCCTACCTCTAGTCAAGCCCACCCCAACCCATCTTAGATAACTAGAACATAAATCTGATGATGACCCTCACTTACTCATTTTTTTATGGCTTCCCAGGACCACCATGTTAAAAGCTAAACTCCTGGGGAGAGGATCTCCAAGGCGACCTCTCCACAGTCACACTATTTCCCATTTACAATTTCCCACTATTAACCATTTACAGCCGGAAGACTTGTGGTTTCCCAAACATTCCGTGTGTTCTCAGCCTTTGCATGTGCCTCTCCTGCAGGGCAGTTTACCCTCCTCTTGCTTAAATAGACCCTATTACTCATGCTCCAAATCCTCTCTAAGTCCACCGCCCCCACGAAGCTGCCAGGCAGACCGAGGGACCCCTTCTTTGGGCCACTCACTGGTCCATGGCTAAAGGCAAAGATGCTGCCACTTTATCTGAGTTCCAACACTCAGCAACACAATAGGTGCTTCATAAGGCATGTGGCTAGTAGTTCCCTGACTTCTGGTACAGGGTGTCTGGAGGAAAGGCCATGGCTCAAGTCCAGCCTGAGCCACCCCTACCAGCTGTGTGATCACCTTGACCTGTCTCTGCCTCAGTTCCTCGGCTGAAACCTCACAGATTGGCATGCTGAGAATCGACTGAGGTGAGATGACACAGAGAACGCACCTCCTGGCTCAGAGCAAGGACCCCACAAATACCACTTCCCTTCCTCTTTCACTTATTCTTTTTGCTTCTCCTCCAAAGCACCTCTCTATATATAACTGGCAATGAGATGCTCTTAGAAAAAAAGATTAGATGACCACTTCCCCCATTCCCACCCCCAAGGTATCCAGAAGGTGAAGGCACCTCCAAGCGGAGGAGACACTGGTCTGGGTCTGCTCACGGCTGCCAGCATTCGGGGCTTCTGTGTGCATTGTGCCTTTGGTGCGGCTCCGTCTCTATTCATCCCTGTTTGGAAATATCTGCCTTCCAGGCCCATGCCCAGCTTCTCTCTTCCTTTGGAAGAAGCTCCCAGAGGGGTCTAAAACCCCAAGCCCTCCATTCCTGCCCTCCATTGCCACCCACCTGGGTGGTCCCCCACACTCCTCCAGAACTGACTCAAAGAGACAAACTCCAGACATCCAGGCTTGGCCTGGCAGAGGCGAGCGCCAGTGGCGAGAAAAAACAATACGGCACGTTCAACAATACTAACCATTTTAATTTAAATTAATGGCGTTTCTGGAAGACAAATGCAGTTGATAGAAAATATAAAAACTTTTACTGTACAAACTTTACATCACATTCAAAAGAGCAAGTGTGTGCCTTGTGGCTACAGAAGACGCTGGGTTTATACACAAAAGGAAATCTTGGCTGAGCACGCTCCCTAATCCACTTCACATTTGCCTCTGCACAGCTCCCCACCCCATCAGGACTGACGGACCACCACAGGCGCACAGGGAAGGCCCCTCCCTTCTGTGATCACAAGAAACTCCTCGAGGAAGCAGAAGGATCCAGGGCCCCATAAGCGTCTTTGATCTGGCAACATGAGAGGTTGACTTTACTACGTGACTAACCGGGAACTCGCTAGGACTCAAAATCCGGAGTTGGTGGGAAATTCGGGCTGTGGCTCTAGGGTTAAAGGCAGTGGGGACACAGCCCTAGGGCTTTAGAGGTTGAGAACTGGGGGAGGGGCTTCTCAGGAGCCAAAGCTTGGGCTCTACTCTGAGGTGGGGCCCTCTGCAGCCCCAGAGTACTCATGAAGGGGCCCTCCCAGCCTTCTCCATCCACTTCACAGTTGGCCATGAGGGCTAAATTCACAGTATCAGCCATCCTTCATGTGTTTCCAAGGCAGACAGAGAGAGCACACGGAAGGCCGAGCTTGCCCACCAAACCTCAATTCACAGTCACTTAAATAGAGGGAGCAGGGGGCCACGTGGGGACACTTTTCTTAGGGGTCTCTCCAATAACAGGTGGTGCAGATGCTCAGGCAGGCTCAGCACCGGGGGGTGGCCCAGAGCCTTGGAGAGAACAGGCTGTCTCCCAGGCCCTTAGCTCCACCCTCAGGGTCCTCAGCACTAACACAAGATACCACTGGTGCCCAAGGAAACTTGATCTAACCAGGAGTGACATTCATGAGAAACAAAACCCAGCCAACTTTCTCTGGGCCATTAGTAGCCTGGGCTGGGCAGGGTCGAGTCCATCTTGCTCAGTTGCTGCCCAACCCCCAGGCTCACCGGTGTGTCCATGGTTCAGGGTAAAGAGGTGATACAAATTGTGACCTCTGGGACGGGGCGGTTGCGTGCACAGGATCCTGACTAAGCCTTAGCCAGAGGTGGCAGTTGTAACACACAAATGGCTTTGTCTGGGGGAGGACATGTAGATGGGGTGACTTGAACAGTCCCACAGCAGAGCCCCACAGAGTGGACCCACTGGTTGCAGCTCCTCAGTCTTCCTCCCCACACTTTGACCAGGAAGGGCCAGGCCTCACATCTGGGGGCACTAGTGGGCACAGCTGTGCTCTCGGGTAGGGCTGGCTAACGGGGCTTCTGGGAGGGGAAGGCAGCCCCACAGCTTTAGGCAGAGTGGCCAGTTTTCTATGATGTTCGGACCAGACTTGGGGGGAGGCTCTGAGGATGGGGAGCTTTGCTGGGTGGGAGGGCCACCTGCATCCCCTCGACCCCCCACCTTAGCTCAAAGCACAGCTGCTGGCATAATCCAACCTCGGCTCCACTCAGCCCACTCCGTCCTTCCAGTTTTAGAGCCCAATATGATGTCCACTTAGGGACTGCTGTGCCATCTGGAACTATTCTCTTTAAGTGGCAGCTTCTGAAGACAGGCAGGGTGCTCTCACACCATGGACTGGCCCAAATCCAATCCCGGTGGACACAGGAAGGCCTGATTTGGTTCTTGGGAAGGCTCTGAAGATTGGGGGAGGGGGAGTTGCTGCTCGGTAGGCCTAAATGAAAGGGTTGGGGGAAAATGGCTCTTATCTTAGCTCATGTCTCCAACCTGGGCAGTGGAGGCCTTGGGAAGGGGGTGGAAGAGGTGGGCACTCCTGGAACCTCTGTGTGGGCTCCTGAAGGGCAGGTCACCCTGTGACCAGGAAGCAGGGAGCTCAGAGACCCACTAAACCCCTACTTCTCCCTCCCTTAACTTCCTTGTTCTCATCAAGCCTTCGTGGTATAGGCAGCTGCTGGGCTGGGTCTTAGTTCTGGGGTCAAATGTCAGGGACTGGGATGTGTCTAAAAAAAAACAAGGCCTCAGTTCCACCTCCTTGGTGCCTTTCTGGGGGTTTCATGAAAAAAAAAAAAAAAAAAACCTCTATACTGGTAGTGGGAAGTCAGGTGAAGAATAACCAAATCAGTCCAGACGTTACATGGATTCTGTCTCTACTTTCCTAGTAGGTACGGGCTGGTTTATAGGGGTCAGAGATGAAACAAAGCTCTCTGGGAACCCAAGCCCCCTAATCCAGCTCAGTTCTTAGCTGGGTTTTCCTCCACCAGAGGAGGAAGGAAAGTGTCCTTTGATAGAACATAGGAGATTCCCCACTGATGGGTTTTAGGGCCAAAGCAGGGACTGGGCTAGGCCAGGCTTGAGGTCCTCCTGTCCGACCTGAGAACAGCCACATCACGATGCTTTTCTTCCTTCTGGCCCAGCGTGGGCCTCACCACCTGCAGAGTCCTCTGGGGGGATGGCCACTTCACCATCCCGCTCGACACAACTGCTTTTATTATTACCTATTATAAAACATCAAGTTCACTCCACAGAAACATACATGTAAACATTCTCCATCTTGGGGGACAGGAGGTTGTTGTTGTTGTCATTTTAAGAAACAGCAGACATGGCTCCAGCTCCTGTACCCAAGTTTTCATGGGATAGTCTGAATTAAGGTCTTTTATTCCTGGTTTGCAGCGCTTAGGAAGATGGCTGATGTTTCAAAGTGTTTTCTTGTCTTGGTGGTGGTTTGGGTGTTTTAGAAATACATTTAAGAAAGAAATCGGCAGAAAAACCACACGGCTGGCTACATCTTTGGGTTACTGGACTCCAGGACGCCCAAGCCAAACCTTTCAAACCGGGGTACAACTTTGCTGCTGCTAATGCTGCAAAGAGGAACAAAAATAAGGATTATAGCCCTGCTGGTCTCGGTCAGAACGAGGGTGCACTAGCTCAGGAGAGGGCCAGTTCCAGAAAATCAGCAGAGGGAATGACTGCAGGGCCACTGGACTCGCAGAGCTTCTCCTGGTCACATGTGGCCGGGGGACAGTGCCTCGGCCACACTCCCTGCCTGCAGGGCAGTGGCTTCTTGATCTCAACCCCCAGCACTTGGCATGTCCTGCTTGGCATGCTCATAACTGCTGGGGGCTCATCAGGTTTGCTTTTTCCCTGCAGCCTAGGAAAGCTCTGGGTCTGAGCAGAATTGGGGGAGAAGATATCTGACCATCAGAGCATGGACTACAGAGCATGACATCACGTTCCCATTAGGATCACATTCCCCTGTTAGGAATTAGGATCTAGAACTTTCTGTCTGTACTGGGCAGGAGTAAAGGGAGTAACTTTCAGAAGGAGGGGACAGAAGTTTTGTTTTCATTAGTGTATATGGAGACAAGCCCTCCTGCCCCATCTGCTCTAGGACAAGTTTCCGGACTGGGCCTCTGAGGATACTACCCTTCCGAGCTGGTCATCTCTCATGTCAGCAGGACTGTGATGTCCACCCCCAGCCCAACAGGAGGGGACAGGCCCTGGGCAGCTCTGAAATCATTCCACTCCTTTGTTGGAGAAGAACCCCCCCCAGGGGTTAACCATGAAGCAAAATCCCCACCCTGTAGTGCAGACACCCCAGCGTGCACAGGGTGGTGGGCTAAGCCTCACCAAGATGTTAGTAGGGAAATGGGACCACCCAAACAAACACAAGAGACCCCACAGTAGAACTAGAGAGAAAGACGGCCCATCCAGGAAGGCAGTTCAAAGGTCTGTTAGGAGGGCCGTCCGGGGGGGTGGTCACTCAGGCACACGCAGGCTGCGCAGAGAGCCAGTTTTAAAAAGAAACAAAGCAAAAGAAGAAGTCTCAGGAGAGAAGATTGGAGCAGCAGAGATCATGTCCCCTGGGTTAGTGCCCGAGCCTCAGTTTGCGTCTGAGCAGAAGTCACAGCGCCGGGTTGTCGATTAGGGGGAAGGAAGCCCCCGGTGCATGCAAGGCAGCCAGGCCTACAACCTACGGAGGAGAGACGAGAGGGGAGAGAGCAGAGTCAGAACCTGAATCTGGGGGGCAGACGGGAGGGGGGCATGGGAGTGGCAGAGGGAAGGGGACTCTCTTTCCCTATAGAGAAAGGAAGTCCCGCCTCCACTCTAGACAGGCAGTAGGGCTAACTAAGATGAGGGGCTGGCACAAAGAGCCGTTCCCAAGCTCCCCCAAGACACAGGGTTTTTGGGCCTCCCCGGTGGCGCGGCGGTTGGGCGCTGCGCTGTGGAGCTGTCGGCAGCGGCAACGCGGGTTCGACGCCCGGTCGGGGAGAGTCCCACATGGTGGGGCGGATCTCTCCTTCCTCGCCCGCTGCTCCCCTCAGCAGTGTACTTCTGATCTGCCTGTTCTGCTCCCCGCTCTGTCTCTGGTGAGCCCTCTCGCCGCCCCACGCCTCTGGCCTGTACCCCAGCTTGTATGTAAAAAAAAAAAAAAAAAAAAGACACAGGGTTTTATACAGAGGTTGGCCACAGGCCCACTGTCCTCCTCATTAGCAACCTTGACTTCCTGGAGTTCACAATGGTGCTCACTTCCCTTCCTTAAGCTCTGGCCAGAGGAGACCCTGGGGACTCAGAAAAAAGACCCAGGTTCTCTCCCACAGGAGGATCTAGCCACTGTCTGCCGTAGCGTGTGGGCAGAGGCCCTGCCACACGCTGTGGTCTTCTCTCAGCCCAGTGAGAGAAATACAAGCTGGCGGGGCCCTAGCTGGCGGCCACTTCAGTCATAAGAACATGCCTTTGGTTTATGGGGATAAAACACACAAAGGTGGGGAAGCTGGATGCAGAGACTGAACAGAGAGCAGCAAGTGCAGGGCGATAGCCGCAAACAGGCAGAGAATGAAGGAAGTCACAGAAGACACACTATTCCTCCAGAACTGGACAGGAGTTCTTAAAGTCGGGGTGACCGTAACGTCCTTTCCCGTAGTAGCGGCTCCGCCAGCGACTGGGAGTGCCAGGTGTGGGCAGAGCGCAGTCCCGTGGTGATGGAGTCGGGGCCCAGCACAGGCAGGTGAAGAGGGGTCGCAGGAACCAGGATGTCAGGGAGAGGGGGAGATGACAGACAAGCCAGCACATCCGCCACCCCCCCGAAAAAAAAGAACAAGACCAATGGAAAAGAAAAGAGAAAATGAGAATTAGAGACTGAGCACATACAAATGAAAATGATGCTTTGACATGGACTTATTCGGGTACGCTGCTGCTCCTGCCTGTGAGGGTAAACCTGGTGCTCTGGGCATGAAACAATAGCATCTGTTGTATTAGCTCAGCTTGCCACATGAAATGAGAAGGTGGGGTGACTGGGTCTTCAGGGAATCTAGAATCTCTCCTGAACGTCAGCACCCACCTAGTGCAGACTTGTCTCATGTAGATGAGAAAACCAGGGCCCAGGTCCCTACATGAGGAGTCCAAGGTCTGACAAACCAGATCCGAACTTTGGTCAAGTCCAGGAGTACCCCAGGCCCCCAGTCTGCTGGGAGAGTTCCTGCTCAAAACCCAATTCCAAGGACCCCCTTCTAGAGACCCTTCTCTCTGCCTGGCAGAGAGGCCCCAGTGTGCCCCCGCAGAGGGTGTGCCTCCCACAGTGCTCAGTGTACAAGCATTCCCTCATCAGCTTGACTGCAAACTCCATGCTGGGAGAGGGTGGGCTTTGGCCTTGGCCTTCCCAGGTTGCAGCAAGCACTTGGGAATGTCTGGGCAACATGTCCAGATGGCCACACCCTATTATGCCCTATTTGACTGGATCCCAATCCATCTTAAGAGCATAGTTCTGAATCAAACAGGGCATTCTGTCACTCCTCCAGACTGTCTCTGCAACTGCCCTAAACCAGCAAGGTCAAAGTCTACCTTTAACAACTTGTCCTACTTCATCCTCTGGCTGGGCAACCCGAGTGGGACCTCCCCTCCCCTGCAGCTTGAAGCCAGTTTTTGTTTGCAAGGCAAGGGCAAACTACATGTAAGCCAAATCTGGCCACAAATAGACTGGCCATTTTTAAGAGCTGTACCCTCGTCCCCTCACCGCCCAGAAACATGGGAGAGACCATATGACACACAAACCTAAAATATTTACAATGTGGCCCTTTCTAGACTAGGAGGAGGCTGCTGCCACCACCCCTGGACAGTCAGTGTGTGATCCAGATGCAGCTTTGCCACCTGTAATCCATCCATTAAGAATGGCTTTTACTTTTCTAAACAGCTGGGGGAAAATCAGAACTAATAAAAATCACATGAAATCCAAGTTGCAGCATCCAGAGGTGAAGCTTTATGAGAGCAGAGCCAGCCCGTTGGTTTATGGCTTTCTGTGGCTATCCCCATACTAAAGGGCAGAGCTGAGTGGTGGTGACAGACCCTGCACACAGTGGGTGTCTTGGCCTCACTCTGCTGCTGGGCCCACTGCAAATCCCAGTGATGGGCCGCAGCACAAATTCCTAGCGGCCAGCAATGCCTAAAATACTTCCCCTTGGTCTTTAAAAGTTGGCTCAGCCCCAATTTTGGCAGAATCCCCACTTTTTAAAATTGTGGAAACTGAGACCCAGAATAAAGAAGGGTTTTCCCCAGATTTCCAAGAAGTTCAAGGCAGGGTGGAGGTCTGTTTTTGGCACAGAGGAGTCAGAGAGGCAAAGAAAGAAGGAACAGGACAGAAAGTAGCGAGGTGACAGTGGTCTCCCTGCCCAGTGGAGACCATCCCTGCTCCAACAGGTGCAAAGGATTGTGTGATTAAACAGAAATGGGGGTGGGCTTCCAGCATCGAAGAACCACACAGCTGGTGGTGTTCCCACGACCAACGGCTGACTTGGGGCTAGAAAGCTCTGCTTTGAGTCTGTGCCATTTTAAGTAACAGTCGCTATGTTAGTGAGGTTCTGTACCCATGCGGCTCTGGCTCCCAACTGGCTCTGTCTGGGCCCATCCTAAGCAGAATCTTCTGGTCCGGGACTAGAGTGGGCCCAACAGAGGAGAACTATTGACCCTGGGCCGTCAAAAGGAATCTCTGAAATAAACATGGTAAATAAAACCCTAGTATCACTTGGGCAAGGGAACTCGTTACCTTGGGTCATCTGCTTTGTGTATCCCCCATATTAAAGTCTTGGGAAGAAACAGATGGCAGTGCCCACTGAGACAGGTCTGGCTCCCTGAGGGGGTACTTACTCGGCAGACTTCCAGAAGTGCCCGGGGTGGGAGAGCCGCCGGTTCAGCTTGGGCAATTTCTCCAGCATGTCCATCAGCAGGGTGAAGCTAGGCCTCTCTTGCAGGTCAAAAGCCCAGCAGGCAGACAGGATCTCCTGCAATTGGAGCTGGCATTAGTGGGCATGACAGCTAACCGGGAGTAGGGAGGGTACTGCTCGGGCACTGTGCACAGGGTCCCTTTGGTGTTCTCAAGGACCCCCCAGCTGGTGGTCCCCTGAACATCCTGCCAATATCGGGTGACTGGAGTAGAGCAGAGAAATAAGTGACATTCAGAACAGCTTGCAAGCTTCCAGTTAAAAAAAAGTTACATGAACTTTTCCAGACCTTCCAGGAACAACAACAATGAAGTCCAATTATTTCATTAATAGGTAATAGGAAGGAGATCAGAAATGAAGTCACTGATTTTTAGAATGGAAAGCAGTTTGCTGTAAATGGAAAGCAGGTGAAATGTAACACAGAGGTTGAGCCTTGGCCTTATAAGAACGGAAGCTGAGAGAGACAAGCAGGGCTAATATACAACAGTGGTTGAGAGTGAAAAGAACAGATATCCCAGTTGCCCCTCCTCCCCAGTAAAACCTTCTAATATTGACATTCTGTTGCCTATTCTTAGGATCAATTTATATACATATGCACAGCACACCTATGTGCTTTTGCTTCAAACTAGGTGTGAGGAAATAGAAAGCACTCACGGGAGAGGGCAGAAAGTGCATATCCACTTAGACTCAACAGCTCAGGTTCTTATGAAACATGACTAGACCTCATGGGGTTGCTCGTCATACCAGGAAAACAAGAGACCAAAGGTAAACCAACTACAGCACCAACTACAGAGGAAATCGAGTGCGTGCGCATGCGTGTATGTAGAATCAACTCTAGCTGTCAAACAAAACCAGGGTACAATAGAAATCAACAAATAAGCAATATAATATAGAATAACTTCTGAAACATCATTAGGTTGAAATATTAGAAGACAGAATCAAGGAAATTCCCCTGATTGTGGACCCAGTTTAGATAAGGATGGAAAATATGAATGAAGGTAAAAGATACAGAGGCTCACTAAGAATTCTGTCAAATGGGCGTTTCCACATGAGAAAAAGATGCCATAGACTAGGACACTATCAAAAACATAAAAGAAAAATTTCCAGACAATTTTAAGGAAACAGAAATCTTCAACTGAAAAGGCCCAATTAAGGGACCTCACTACAAAAAGAAAAACCTATTCTCAGATACATGTTTATGAGTTTTCACTGTAACAAGGATAAAGAGAAGATTCTAGGTATTTCTAGAAAGACTAAAACAGGGTATATGCAAAGGGTTGAGAATTAGGCCACTGTCAAGTTTCTCAAAAATGCATTGGGTACTTTGTAGACAGCAGTGTAAAATCTTTATGGTCTGAGGAACAATTATTATGAATCTAGAATTTACTCCTGGTTTGAGGACAAAATAAAGGCTTTTTTAGGTATGCAAGGATTCAAATATCTCCTATGAATCCACTGGGAGGCTGTTGCTTTAGATTTCACTCTCAATTTGCTTGAGTATAAAATGGGAGCAAAACGGGAAGATGAGATACAAGGTATTGTGCAACTAATCCAGGAAATGAATGAAACAAACAAACAAACAAACAAACAAACAAACAAACAGAAGAATGACAGTTCTGCAGCAGGCCTAAGATTCCACTGATTCAAATGGTAAGAAACCAATGAGATTTCTTAAAATAACGGAACAGACTGAATTCTAAAAGAATATTATTGAATTCAATAAGCAGAGGAGCAGCAAGACCTCAGAAAAATGGTAATGGTCTTTGTTTCTTCTTTAAACAAGAAAAAAAAAAGGCAATTAGGAACTAACTACAGGAGAAACCTAAAACTGTACAAAAAGCTGTGGTCTAAATGCAAAGCCAACAGAATTGTGCACTTTTAAGTAGCTGATGGAATGGAAGAAAGGTACGGACCCACAAAGAAAAAAATGTAATCCAGTGAACTAGTACCTCCTCAGCAGCTAATGGCAACTATGATCTATCATAATATAGTACACACTATTTATTGTATTCTCACATTCAGTCCCAAGCTACAGATACCACATAGAAGATTTAATTAACCATGACAAAAGGAAATCAACCTTAACAATTAAAGAGAAAGATGACAGAAGATGAGCAGGGAAAGGGGTAGGTGGGTGAGGAGGAAGAGTTGATAGATCAAGAAGTTGGTTTCTTGGAGAGCCCTTTCTGGGGCAAGGTATTGCTGATTTTTATTAAGAATCCTGGCCTTCTGACATCTACCTGAGCACACTAACTCACTGTTTCGGTCTTGGCAGATAAAGCAGCCCTGGATGGTGAACATTCAGCAGTGAGCCTGGAGGGACAGAGAGAGGTGCACTCCCTGCTTTTGATTATGCTTCAATTTTTTTTCCCTTTGACCAATACCCATTCCACACTCCAACAGCAAAATGTCACAAAGAGAAAACACTGAACAGAAAAACAACTCTGCTCAATCATAAGCTGGCTGCTGGAACATTTTCTCTTTGTCCCCACTTCCCCACTCCCTAGCCCTAAATCTATTCTTAAAAGGCTTCAAAGGGCCAATAACTGCACTGTAAGAAATTCCAATTAGTTCAGGACTCTGTGGAATAGAATTACCTGAGGAGCTTTATATAAATATAAGGGAGTGGAAGCGCAGGCCAAATGGGTAAGGGGTCAAAAGGTATAAACTTTCAGTTATGAAATAAATAAATCCTGAGGCTCTAGTGTACAGCTAATAATGCTGTAATGTACATTAGAAAGTTGCCACGAGAGTAGATGTTAAAATTTCTCATCACAGGAAAAAAGTTTCTAACTATGTGCTATAATAGATGTTCACAAGAATTATTGCAGTGATGATTTTGCAATAGTATAAACAGCAAATCATTACGCTGTACATCTGAAACTAATATGTTTTTAGGTCAGTTTTATCTTAATTAAAAAAAATTAAAATAAAAAAAACTTAGCTGTAACATTAGTCCTAATCCAGGTCAACTTCTCTGTCAGAGTTCCTGTCCTAGTATTTTAAAAAAGTTCCTGATGATTCTGACTTAAAACCAGTGTTAAGATCCTGATGGGCTCTATACTCTGCCCCTTTATCTCCTTGATGGCAGCACTTAATACTCAGCTCTGACTATGCACACAGAAAGGGAAGTGAGATGGTTGCCAGGCGGGTAACTATTTAATAAGACTCTTTTTCTTTCTGGTATAACAAATACATATACATACTCTGATTTATACAAAATGTCCTGAATAACTTTATTGTAAAAGATAAAAATTACCTAAATGTCCAACCACAGAGAAGTAGTTACATTATGGTGTAGCCATGGGCCAGAAGTATAGACACAATGAAAAGTAATGATGTGTCAATGATTTGAGATAATGAGCATAATAAAATGCCAAGAGGGCAGCTACATCTGATGTTGATTTTGTTAAAGTTATTTTTTTTTAATATATTTTTAAAAAAGCCTGGAAGGCAAAAGCTGCTTCTATTGCTATCTGAGCTGTCCCAACAGCGAGGAACCCAAACCCCAACCTGTGAGCCCCGGTCCATGGTCAGGAAGGCTGAGCCCCAGAACATCGTGTGGGTGCTCGTCACCCACCCGAAGAAGAGCCATGTAGGTGCTCTCCGTGTGAGAATACCAGACAAGCGGATGACGGGTACACTGTGGAGTAAAGGACACCACCTACAATGTCATTAATGAGCCTTCCAGTGATGCCCTGGGTGCTTGCTGCCTGCCAAAGGAGGAAACGTTAGGGTCTACTGAGATCTTGAGGAAGGTGAGGTTGAATTCCTCCAAGTCTGTCCCAGAGCTTGCAGGTGTGATCCTGCCAATACCGGTCACAACGAGAAATTCAAGGCCCAGTTAGACCTTAACCAGGGTCTCGTCCAGAGGTTTCCATTGCTGCCCAGATGCCTACCGGTCCTACCTGACTCACAAATACCTGGTAATCACTGACTGACTGCAGTGGTTCCTTTACCTATCACAGGAGACGGACATGCCGTGACACAGAGAAACTGTTTGGTCACATGCCTTTTGGCATTTTGAAAAGAAATTTTGCTGTGGTAATTGATTTGTTCTTGAAGGCATGGGGAAACCATTGTGGAGAGAAGGATCTGCTGCTATAATAACACTAGTGTTTGTACTTTGTGAAGTGATTACCTACTTGTATGTAAGTAACACATGGGGCTTTACTCTCTTTTCATCTCAGAACTCAATTAAAACCATTATTTTTATTTCCTTTTGGCCTCTTTTTTTTTAAAGTAAAAAGTGACTGGTGGGGTAACCAAGGACACGGCCTTTAAGCTGCAGCAAAGGGGCCTGCCTGGCACACACCTGCAACTCAGGTGAGTGACCGCAGGGCAGCCATGTTGTTTGCCCTGTCCCACTCTCAAGCCCTATTCCTTCTCCAAGAGCAGGTGGCTACTCACGGTGACTTCCTTCCCCAGGCTGACGGAGGCCAGAACACGCTTCATTCCCTCTCCACTTCCAATCTGCCAGATCAAGGCCTCTGCAGCTTGGTTCTTAAAGGGCCAGTCTCTTGCTTGCAGCTCGTACCAAACAGTCCTGTGGAGGGAGACCCATCACACCACCTGAGCTCCTGGATCACTCCCAGCTCATGCTCAGGGGCCCCGGCAGCTGCAATCCCAGTGAAATCGGGCAGAAAGGGGTGTCTAGTCCCTTCATGGTCGCCAACTGAAATGGGGCAGAACGGGGCCACAAATGCCCAGGCTCTGCGGCAAGAGCCACCAAAATGCCCCAAAAGGCCAAAAACAACAAAGGACAGCGCCTAATGAGAGGACAGGTCTCTGTCTGTGGGTTCTCACCCGCGTGCACAATTGCAAGACACTTCAGGCTACAGGAACAACAACAGCAAACATGGGGTTTATTGTACAAACGGGGGAAACAGAGAGCTCACTGCAGCCTCAGGTAGCGGCCGCCTCACCCAGAACGCAGCGGGGATGGCAGCTCCTTGGGAGGTGCTGGGTGACACCCACAAACAGGTCTCTGAGACACCAGGCCCAGGCCTCTGGGGCTCCTTTCAGGCTACGTCAGCCAGCACCGGAGGCCCAGTCCCTTCAGAGTCCTTCAGCTTCTCTTCCTCCTTGGAGGGCGGCTGCTGGTGCTTCTTTTCTTCTTTCTTCTCTTCTCAGAGGCCAGGAACTGACTTCTCTCTTCTCTCTTCGGAGTCTGGAACTGTCATCTTTTTTCTCCTGGGGGCTGGTCGTGTCATGTCTTCTCCTGTTCGGTTCAATCTTTTTCCCCCTCTTTGGTTCAATCCTTTTTTCCTCTTTTTCTCCTTTTTCCTCTCTTCGGTCCAATCTTTTCTCCTTTTTCCTCCTTCCTTAGGTCCAATCTTTTTCTCCCTTGACTTTTCTTTTTCTCGGTCCCTCCAGTCCTGGCTTATATCCTCTCCTAGAGTACCATCCATAAGTCTGATTGGACCTTGTTCAATCCTGGAGCTGATTGGACCGACCCATCAGCTCCTAGCACCTGATTGGTCCATATAAAAACGGCAGTTACTGGGCAGGAGCAACTGCTGTAACTGACTCCAGAGCAGCGGGATTAGAGGCCCCACCGCTCCTGCAGGCACCCAAGCTGCTAAGGCAGCTTGGTTCCGGTAATACCAGGAGCCCAGCCAGAGGATGCAGCATCCTTCCCTCGGCCTCGCCCACAGCCAGGTTTCAGGGAACGCTGTGATGGCACCCTGGCGGGTCCTCTATACTCCCCTCTTGCAGCTGAGCTTCCACTTTCCAATGACACAAAGTCTGGGGCAACAAGGCTCTCTTTAGAGCCTTCCTGAGCTGAACATGAACACCAGATCCCCACTTTCTTGCTTCAAGTTCCCGGGACAACTGTTAAACCCAATGGGCCTGATGCCTATGTCCAGGGCTGTTTGAACAGTAACAGAAACACCAAATCCAGGGCCTGGCACACGTGGTGCTCGGGAAGTGATACAGGTAAAGGTCAGGGTAGGAAAAGAACACCCCAGAGGGGAGATACTGAGAGGTTACAGGGCAGCTGCAGAGGTGAGGCCTTCCTCAGCCTCCCCCAGGACCTTCACCTTTCTTGACCTTCACCCATCTCTGTTAGACCCACACAGCCCATGCAGGGGCCACTCGCTAGGGGTGACTGAGCAGCTGACCAGGGTCAAGTGGAGCCCAGGTGTCCTGCCATGGTGAACTACACATCTTTAAAACTCTGTAGGATAAACGATCTCATTTTTTGATGACGTTGAAACGACAGTATCTCAGATATACTGTATTAAATATTAAATTGATTTCACATATTTTTCTTTTTAATGTGGCTAAGAGAAAGCTTTATATATTTGGTTCACGTATTATTTTCATATTTTGATTTTTTTTTTGGCAGTTTTGGAGGCTGGCTGTCAGGACACCCATTCTCCAGAGGGGCAGTTTTAGCTCGGGTGAATGTCCTCAGGGGGCAGTGAGTGAGGCTGACACCCAAAGTTAGGCATTTTTACGATTACCTAATTAGCGCTCATGACACAACTCCTCTGGGAGGGTGCCATTATTCTTCCCACTTTACAGGTGGGGAAAGAAAAAGTCAAGCAGCAGAGCCAGGATACAAAGCCTGCCTGCCTGATGGCCAGGTGGGCCCTCTCTTCTGGCCACTTTGCCCTCAGAACCCCAGGTGGAGGGACACCAGGGGCCTGCTCACCCAAATGCATAGACGTCAGCAGCTTTGGAGAACGGCAGCTGATCCTCGTCCTTCCCGGGAGTCATCTCACGCACGATCTCAGGGGCCAGGTAGCACAGCCAGTCATGTGACAGCTTCAGCTGGTTCTCACGCCTGGAGGACAAGAAGCCAGGGCAAGGGCACAGGCCTTTCAGCTGGTAGCAAGGAAGCTGCCTGGCATATGTCTGCTCTGGGGACCCACAGGCCACCCACCACCCATGTGTGGCCCAGGAAGGCAGAATGTAGATCCTGCACTTGCCAAAACAGCAGTGCTTTGTGGGAATGCCACCAAAGATATCCACCAGGTTTTCCCAGAGAGGAAGCCAAGGAGGGATAATGGCAAGGAGTTGCACTTGAAGGTAGGTGCCTGACTCTCCTGTCTTCATGCAGGAAATCACATCTGCCTGTGGGTCTCACAACTCAGCCTGGGGCTGCCACTCTTCCTCCTAGGGATCTGCCAGGTGCTGGGCGATGTGAACCCTGGTCACCTGCCCAAGTAGGCGAGCAGACAGGGCCAATGTGAACAAGAAGACTCAGCCTCCCTGGGGATCTGCCTAGGAAGCAAGAGCTAAGATGGACCAAAGTGAAATTCAAAGCTGATTCTGGACCAGAACCACAGGGTAGGCCCGAAGCAAACCTGGATTTTCCTATAGGGGCTGCTCCTCTGGAGGACCAGGCAAGAGTGCCCAGACCTCGGTGGGATCTCAAGGCCCACCCAGCACCATCCAGGTCCTCCCCGTTCTGTCCAGACACCCAAGGCCAACTCACCGTCCCTCTCGGACCACACCCGACATCCCGAACAGCCCAAAGTCTGTGATGACCACTTTGCCATTGTCGTAGAAGACATTCTTGGATTTGAGATCTTTGTGCACGATGCCCTTGGCATGTAGATACCCCATGCCCTGGAAGACAGCGAGTCTCATGTAAGGGAGTGTGGCATTAAATCTATAGGAAATTATACATGTTTGGTTATTCGGATGACCAAAATATATCTCTTGAACCCATCTGTTCTTCATCCACAGTTCTTGTTGCAGTTTCCCCAAAAGTCTTGGGATTTTCTAAGTGTTGAGAATATATATATATATATATATATATATATATATATATATATATATATATATATATAAATACAAGCTGGGGTACAGGCCAGAGCTATGGGGTAGCGAGAGGCCTCACCAGAGACAGAGTGGGGAGCAGAACAGGCAGATCAGAAATACACTCCTGAGGGGAGCAGCGGGCGAGGCAGGAGAGGTCTGCTGCACCATGTGGGAATCTCCCTGGCTGGGCGTTGAACTCGCATCACCGCTGCGCTCAACCAGGGAGGATCAGTGTTGAGAATATTAAAGATGTCTTTTGCTAAGTTAATGAAGGTAACTTTTGGAAAACACTAAAGAATGGGGGCAGATTGCCAGGGAAACCAACAATGGAAGCCTTCAGTCCTACCCTCCCTCCTACCCATCCACTGATGAGTTCAATCACCAGTGGCCAAAAAGCTAATCAATCATGCCTATGTAGTGAAGCCTTCATAAAAGCCCCAAAGGAGAGGCTGCACTCCACTGGGGGGGGGGGGGTCAGTGTGCTTCCACATGCCATCTTGCCAAGCCCCAGGCTCCATAAAAGACAGAACTTTGTTTCAAGACCCTATGTTTTTCACCTGGCTGCTGATTTATTCCCTTTAGTATCCTTTGTATAAATTGGTAATGTAGTGAGCAAATGGGTTTCCTGAGTTCTGTGTGCCGTTCTAGCAGATGAATCAAACCCTAGGTGGTTATCCCGGGAACCTCTGATTTACAGCCAGTTGGTCAGAAGCACAAATGATAATCCGGGCTTGCAATGGGACCTGATGTCTGAGGAGAAGGTCGTGGGAACCTTCAATCTGTAGCTGATTGCACAGAACAGGTAACCACCTGGGTCTCATACCCAACATCTAAATTGGGGGTGTCTTGAGATGGAACCCTTAACTTGCGGGATCTGATGCTATCTCCAGGGAGCAGGAGTGAGTTGACTTCTCAGACATCCTGTGGGTGCTGAGAATCGCCTGTTGGTGGGGAGAGGTTTTTCCAAGTAATTTTGCTTCGTAAGCTGCATCTCCCCACATACCTGCCTTGGAAATTGGTCTCAGGACACCAACCCCACGGTGAGGGAGGGAATGACGATGACTAACTTCTACCTTGGGCCAGGCACTCAGCTGGATGTCTTCCCCAAGCCCCCTCCTTCAATCTTTACATGCCTATGCTGGACAATGGTTTTCACTTTACAGATGAGGAAACCAAGCCACAGAGATGAAGTCACTTGCTCCAGGTCACAGCGCATTTAAGATCAGCAATGATCTGACCCCAGGTCAGCCTGTGCTTTTGGTGCTCTGGCTGCTGCTGACACCCACTTAATGTTTGGAGAAGGAGTGATGTATGCAGGGGTGAAGGGCAGAGGGTACATAAACAGATGTGATCCCACAGAGGACCTGGGGTCTCTAGCAGGCATTTGCACAGTTGGCCTCTCCCCTCGGGCTGGGCAAGAGTTTGGTTGGGGAAATTGAGAGGCATTCCCACACGTGGTATCTCCAAGTTCAAGTGGTCCCAATATCTATGTGGTGGCAGAGAAACCGAGATCAGTTTGCTCTTAAGACTCCTAAATAACACAAAACCTATCTAACTTCCCTTGTTTTCACTGACTCAGTGGCTCTGGCCCCACCCCTGCGTGGCACCCCAGGGTCTGCTGCTGGTGGGCCTTGCTGGCCCAGGGGGCAGAGTGGGAGAGGAGCCTAGCCTGCATCTTAGAGGACAGGAGTAGGGGGGCATAGAATCTCCGTTTGGAAGCTGGGGATATGCTACTGCCTGGGCCAAATGCTGGCAGCGGGAGGGAGCACGGCAATGCTTGTGTAGACGCCAGGAATGTGCAGAAGTAATTGATTGTAAGCTGCATTTCAATCAGCCAGAACCAAGAAATTATTAATGTGGAAGCAAAATTACTTGGAAAAGCCTCTTCATTTATGCGTTAATTTGTATCTAACCAATCAAACTCCGCTAAGCCCGTAACTTCCTCATTCCAAGTTTCTTTTTTCTTTCTTGCTCCCATAAGGTTTTGGCTACAAAACCTTAGCACCGTATTAGTGACAGATTTGAGCCTCCCCTTCTGTCTCTTTGTAGACTCAGGAGCAGCCCTTTTTTTTTTTTTCCTCAAGGGCTGCTCATTGTCTTGGATTGTACATGCAGTGGGCAGCAAGCCCTTTCCTCAGGAAATCCAGGACCAAGACTGAATCTGGGGTCTGAGCTCCACTCAGGAGCCAAACAGAGCCAAGACCACACCTTGGGTTGTAAAGGAGCCAGCTGGGTGACTGAGAAGTCACTGTACCTCTCTGATCCTTGTTTATAAGACAGGTGCCATGGCCTCAAAAGGCCAGCTTAGAGAGACAAGATGTAAAGGACCTAGGTCTAGAACACAAACCCTTCTCCTTTCCCATGATTTCAGTGTTTTCCAGAGTTACCCCCAAAATTCCTCTAATCAAAGATCAGGCCTCCGTTATTTTGAGACTGAGAGCAGCAGAGACCATTACGAAAGGAAGGGGGCTTCAAAGTTCCCAGCAGAAGAAGGAGGGGGAAGGGGACAGTTTTTCAGCAGGATGGAAGCCAAATAAGCCAGCACAGAGGCAGCTTCCAACTCTGCAGCTCTGAAAAGCTTTAAGTAACTTTTCCATTCTGCCTTGGAGTCTCAGAAGCTCACTGATCATGACTCAGCCAGTTAGCAACCAGGCACCCCGCCCTCCAGGGTTCCAATAATAAAGAGAAAACAATTTGGCGGAGGAGGGCCAAGAAGGAAGAGACAAAGGGGAACTGCCAGCAAGTCTGGGGACAACATGAAGTAGGTAATGCACTGCAGCGCCCTCTACCCTCTCTGGAATGAGGCAGATGGCAAAGAAGGCAGAAAAGTGCTATCGGGGTTTGGGACTTCACAAGTTTAGCTCCTTAGTTTAACTAGATGGAAATGACACATGAAATCTTGATTTGGCTACAAAAGTCATTATGGTTTTTATCTTCCCCTTCCTAAAAACACACCAAAAATGGAAAGAAGGAAGGGAAATATGAATAAAGGACAGATGGCGCAATGGGTTGAGTCTTGGCCTCTGAAGTCACTGCAGCCACTGCAGCACGAGCTTGATCCCTGGCCAAGGAGCTTCCCACATGGCACAGCTGACCTCTCCTGTCTTGGTCGCTGCTCCCCGCAGCAGTGTGTTTCAGTAGATGCACCTGTTCTGCTCCCCATTCTGTCTTTGGTGAATCCTCCCTCCACCCCACGCCTCTGGACTATACCGCAGCATGTATGCATAAATAAATCTTTAAAAAAATAAAAAGGGGGCCTCCCCGGTGGTGCAGCGGTTAAGCGCTGCGCTGTGGAGCTGTCGGCAGCGGCGACGCGAGTTCGACACCCGGCCAGGGAGAATCCCACATGGCGCGGCAGACCTCTCCTTCCTCGCCCGCTGCTCCCCTCAGCAGTGTATTTCTGATCTGCCTGTTCTGCTCCCCGCTCTGTCTCTGGTGAACCCTCTCGCCGCCCCATGCCTCTGGCCTGTACCCCAGCTCGTATGTATAAATAAAAAATAAATCTTTAAAAAAAATAAAAAAATAAAAAAAATAAAAAAATAAAAAGGACAGGAGGTGGGAGACAAGGAAGGACAACAACAAAAAAGTGGCAAAAACTTGGTGGGAGCTGGTAAGAGAAAGTTTTTCAAGAAACACAAAAATGAGAAAAGAAGCAGCCTCGCCAGCAGCATTCTAGTTTTTTGTTTGGCCTGTCTGTTGCTCCATGAAAGCAACAAGGAAACTCCCATTTAATTACTCAAGAAAAGGTGAAAGGAAAAAAAAAGGCTGCCTGAGTCTGATCCTGAGAAACTTAGACTTGGACACTGAAGGCAGAAAGAGTGCTTTCAACCCTGGGGGTAGTGTCCCCCTACTCTCCACCCCCATCAATTCTAACAGATTCCTACCAAGAACCCCAGGCCCAGAGCTGCCCCAGGTCTGAGCATTTTCTCCTGGCACCATCCAAATAGGGTGATTAAGTTATTATTCCCATTTTACGGGGAGGAAGGTGAGCCTCAGAGAGGCTAAATGATCTGCCCAAAGACTCACAGTATGACCAGGATTCAAACTCCACTTCTGTCTTTAAAACTCGCCTCGTGCTTCATTTCACCAACACTGACCGAGTGTCCAGCTCCCAGTAGACAAGACAGGATAGAGGGCTAAAGAGACATGGTCCCACCCTTGTGGGGCCCCAGCTCAGCAAGAGGCAGAGACAGAGCGGGGATGCCCCTTCACCTTGATGATCTCCTGAGCGATCTGCCTGGTCTTGTTGATGTCCAGAGATATCTTGGGGTCCCTCACGAACGAGTGCAACGTCCGCCCCTTGCAGAAGCTGTGGAGAGTGGTGGCGTCAGGCAGGGGTCTGAGGCCAGTGCAGCCCAAGTCTCTGAAGGGCTCCCTCTGAAGGGCTCCTTGGACAGTGGGGGCCCCATAATCCTTGTTATTAACCAAGCCAAGTCTCAGTCCTTCCAGGGCCAGGCCTGAATGTGCACGCACGCCGTTCCCCGATGAGACCCAGCCTCCTGGAAGAGGGTTCGGGCAATTTGGGGTCACCCACCTTTGGTGGGTCAAGGCAGGACTATGCCCACTCACTCTGACAGGAAGAATTGGGCCTTCTAGGGCTTTGATCAGGCAGCATTGAGGCGCCAGCTCTTCATGATCATTTTCTGATCACAGGATCTTGTAACAATGAGGGAATGTGCAAGGAGGGAGAAGGGCGGGTTGGCTGTCAAGGGCTGGCTGTCAAGGGCATCAGAGTGATATTGGTTAAGGAGCTTGCATTTTTGGTCTCAAACTACACTGGCTCCTGAAACCAGCATGAAGACAGGAGAGAGAATGTGTGACTCATTCCCAATTCAGGGAGAAGGGGACTCAAATTCTGAGGAGGGAGCTAGTTCTTAGTCTCCTAAGAGATAAGATTCTTGGAGCCTCAGGGCTCCCTTGCCAGGCACCAGGACTTCCAGGCCCTGCTGGGAACCCCCTGCACACCTCAGACCTTCACTGGAATGAAGGTGGCTCGGAGGTGTGAACCACTGTGATGTTTGCTGCATATTTTCGCAAAGGAATACATAATTTAAAATGTTAGCATATGGAAACTTCTTTATTTTAAGGTGAGGAATGATAAGGCATGGTTTGTGGTAGCCACCTTTTGGGACCAGTGCCCAGTTGAGGGGAGAACACTGGTTTTAACTCTGTAATTTTCTAGAACATTTGCATTTTCTCCAAGAGGTCTCGCTGATTTTTTCAGTGTCAATGGGTTATGCGAAGGGGAAATGGTCATCTTCTTTCTGCTTCTTTATGTTCAAACTTGCAGTACCTCCAGGGTGCCCACGCAAATAACAGCCTGGGAAAGGGGAGGCTGAGGGGGCAACCCCGCGAGGGCCAGGGCAGGCTTACCTGGTGATGATGGCCAGGTGTGGGGGGTTCATGCAGGCACCCATGAAGAGCACCACGTTCTCGTGCCGCGTCTGCCGGTAGTTCATCACCTCTTTCTTGAACAGCTTCAGGTGGTCCTGGTTGTGGCCGTCCATCTCCAGCAGGCGGATGGCCACCTCGCCGTGCCAGCGACCGCGGTGCACACGGCCCCAGCGGCCCTGCCCGATGGGCTCGCCCAGCTCCACCTGCTCAAAGGGGATGTCCCACTCCTGCAGGTACACGCTGGTCTGGCTGGCCTTGCGAGAGATGGGGCCCCTCCAGGGCCGGCGGGAGCTCGGTAAGTCGTCCACCTCGTCCTCGTCATCTTCGACCTCCGACTTGCCAGCCTCCGGCTCCTCGGCCTGGAAGGAGAGGGGGAAGGAACAGAGAAGGGCAGCAGATCTGGGCCCGGCCCAGGCCCTCGCTAATCATTTCCCTCCCCAGGCCTTCAGCAGACAAGGGAGGAGAGAGGCACAGGAGGCCACGTTCCAGCTCTGCCCTGGCTTGTGGTGGGCATCAGACAGGTCACTGAGTGCCTGGTGCCTCTGTGTCCTCAGCCACAACACAGGGCACTTGGCCCAGCTTTCCTCATTGTTGTTCCCTGCCATGCACACCTGCTGCAGCGGGCACCTGGGAGCCAGGGCCCAGGGCCCACACACACCCCAGACTCCAACATGGTTATGGAGGCGGAAGACACAGAGAAGGCAGGCACCAGGTATGGCTCATTGCCTCTTTCTTGAACACTCACCTCCACTTCATGATCCTCCAGCACGTCTGCTTTTGTCTGGTCGTCAAGCCTAAGAGGAGACAGTTTGTCAAGGAGACACTGAGTGTGGGCCACCAGGCCTGGCTCCTTGCTCTGACCTGCCTGGCTGTGAGAAAGGCCGTCGGGACGTAGCGAAGGACCGGTCATTGCCCTTTGTTGCCCTTTGCTAACCTTGGCCTTCTCCAGGCCATCCTGAGAGGGGGGGATAGGAGGGCTGGGAAGTAATCACCAAGGCTCCTTCCTAGCTGATGCCAGTTCGGGGTTCTGTGTACACACACAGCACTTGGAGCCCAAAAAGCCTCATGTTTGAGAGCTGGCTGTGTCACTTCCTAGCTCTGTGACCTTATATCATTTCTTAACCTTTCTGGGCTAGTCTTCTCTCTGGAAACCGAGGATGACACTTCAACAGCTACTTCACTGGGCTGAGGACTGTCCCAGGGATGTGAGACCAGCACTGGGCAGGGCCTCCACAGAGAAAGAGCACCCTGGACGGGAGCTGTTTTTAAGACAGTTTCTCTAACTCTGAATGCCTTTGCCCACCCACCTTGGGGCACAAGCTTCCTCTAGATTCACATACAGGCCCACCCAACGCCGACTACACTGACAGGAGGCAAATACACCCTTCTGGCTGGGTTCCCTGGGCCAGAGGATAAATTAGTTCAAAGACTTTCCAACTGGTTTCCCAAATACATGGTGGTGTCTAGGCGTGGGTGGTGCTCAGTCCTGTATGCCCAGCTTTAATGGTGCCCACGAAGGAGAGGGACACTGCATGGAGATGCTTACCGGGTACTGTCTGCTGCATCGGGGGTTGCCTGCGGAAATGCTGAAATGTCTGGAGGGAAGAAAAGGCAGATGCAAAGGATGAGACCAGCTTCCCACTCCCTCCAAGGACACAGAGCTTGCAAACTCAGCCCACGTGGGAAGCAGCCCGTCCCCTGAGTAGCCCTCACAGGGCACAAGTGTCCTCTCTCCAGGCCTCTTCTGTGGCCATGCACTTTCCCTAAACTCAATGCCGTCGTGGCCTGTCCAGCATTTCATAGTTCTCATCCCAAAAGGGGCTTCTCGGTTAACACCGTTCCTCTGCTCCAACACCAGCAAGCAAACTGGGCTAATGGTCACCGGACATGGGACCCCTCTGTTCCCAGGGGGAGAAGGTACAGACTCCTGCACTCAGGCCAGCAGAGGCTGCAGGCAGGGGATGCAGGTGCCTGGCTCAGCTGCTTGGAATTCTGGTGGGAGCCAGGACCCCACCCCCGCGGCTTCTGGGTTTGGGTCACTGGTGGAGACCTCAAGGCGGAGGAAGAACTTCACAGTCCACACACCAGAGCATCTGCGGCTGACCCTGGGGAGCACGAGGTTTTCCCGGTTTGAGCACTGAAAAGTCCCGCATCTGGGGACCCCAGATTAGTGGTCACTCCAAGATGGAACCCACATGTGATGGATGAGACCCTCCAGAGCTTCTTCTGCTGCTGGGCTCTTTCTGAGCTCTCCGTCCCTTCTCATTGAACTCAGGGAAGCTGCTGGCACCTCCTCTCCTCTGTTTTCAGCAAAAGGAGAGAGACTGGAGGTGACAGTGGCTAAAGCGATCAGTGGCTTCTCCCTGCCTCCCAGGACAAAAAGTCTCCTCCCTCAGGCGCCCTCACCCTGCCTGGGGTATTCTCTGAGGCTGCAATGAAGTCACCTAAGCCGGAGGATTGTCACATCGAGGATCTCACAGACTTGGGGAAGCTGAGAGAGACTGGGGGCTTCTTGTCAGGGAAACGCACACGTGCACCCAACATCCTGTGCACAATTTCTGCGGAGATGTGGGCGCTGACTGCCTCTGCTGAGGCCTCCCCCAGCACCACCAAACTTCCAGGGCCAGCCTGACAGTTTACTCATACAACACTGCCTCCAAGGTTTCCACAGAAGATAAACACATGCATGGGGGTGGGGATGGGGAATAGGGGTTCCAGGAAAAACAGGACCCAGGTGAGAGAGCAAAATGTCTCTGGAGCCACATACTTTCCCTCAACCATTAAGAGTATAATTTGCATTCTGCTCTAAAATGTGTCCATGTTTGTTTTAAATATATATTTCCTTCCCTCTCTCCTCCTGGTATATTTTTAGAGCAAGATGGGACCTTCTGGGAGAAGAACCACGCCTTCCCAGTGCTTTCGGGTACACCCCTGTATACCACCCTATAGCATGCAGCTAGCAACCAGGGATGTTCTAGGAGGGGAACTGCAGTAAAAATAGCTATAAAGTCGCAGAGGCGCTGAGGGAGACCCAGCAGCACAGCTCCAAGATCCTGAGCCCTGTTGGTCTGCACAGCTGGGCAATGCCAGACGGCTGGTCCTGTCAGGACTTACAAAAACGTTCTCAGTCACTCCCTTAACGGAGCTGGGGAATAGAAAAGCCTGTCATAACCAAAATACCACAACTTCAAAATAGGCCTGCTTAGCCCAGGGGGAAAAAAAAACAATTAACTACAGTGTGTTTTTAAACACTGACCCTTCATATGGCTAAATCAAGGATTGAAAGTTGTGGATTACTTATACTGTTTGTCACCTGCAGCTAGAGAAATCTGTACTAATCTTATATACCCCTTATGAGAGGAATACGGTCAAATGCAAAGATTGGCACATAGTAGGCATGCAAAACAGTTTTTGTGGAAGGGAATAGAAGAAATCATCGCAATTGGGTCGAAAGTTTTTTTCCTTTAAACTTTGTAATACTAAGGCGGCATTTCCAACAATAGCCAGCAAATGGCGCTGCACATTAAGCTTGGAAAGGAGCAGTCCACTAAATGAAGCCAGAAGACCTTTCCAAACCAGGTTCCCCTTGTGTAAGATGGGCTAGTAGTAGTTTCCTTGTCATTATGTAGGGGATGATATTGTGACAGTAAAACATCAGCAAAAAATTCTCTCCCCATATTCCGCAAATCAGGTTTTTGCTACCGTGTTGCTGTGTGACTCTGGACAAACTGTTGGCAGTCTCTGTGCAAGAGGCTGGACACCAACTAAAGTGTACTTCTTGCCTCTGTTAAGTAAGACACTGCCCCTGTGAGGGACTCAAGGCTCCTCACTGTTCCCCCTCCCTGCCCAGTCCCAACTGCTCTCTAAATAGGTGGGTATGAGACTCAAATACCTCCAGAGTGCTCAGGGAGAGGGGCCCAGGTGGGCTACACAGAGGGGCTACAAGGGGAGGTTAGTGGAACCATGCGAAGGACTCACCTGGAAAGATAAACTGCTGTCTATGATGGATGAAGTAGGTAGCTTTAAACAGAAGAGGAAGTGAGTTACACACACAGAACAGCAAACCCAGCGAGGGAGGAAGGAGCACAGGCATGGGCTTTGGAGGGGCGGGGGGTAGCTCTTGTTCATGTGGCTGGGGCCACCCTATCTGCCCTGCTTCAGGAAGGCCTGGCCAGGGTGGGCTGATGCACACAGGAAAGGAAAAGTTGCTGGCGTACACGGCCCAGTCCCTGCAGCTACCCCGTGACAGAGCCGTGGACGATTCCGTTCCCCTCCCATTCCTACTGCTCCGCTGTGAAATGTGCATTAGCCCAAAAGAGCAACATTCAGGGGGAGAAAAACAGAGACTCTGAATGACCGTACTGTGTGCAGAGAAAGACCTTCCTCTCGGCCCTACATACACCGGCAGAGGTGGTGAGGCTTCAGTGACTTTACCTCACCCTCCGAAAGAAAAATCCTCTCTCTTAAGGGTATAGAAGGGGAAAACTAGGGACCTGAACTCTGGCACCAATTGCTTCTAACCCCAGCTCTGCCATGTCCGAGGCTCTGGGTCCCTGAGAGTCGGCTAATCTCTCAGACTGTAAAGTGGAGGTACAAATAACCTTTCCCCAGGCTAATCCTCAAAGATAAAGTGCAGTACTCTGCATGGTACAGAGTTCATGTGGGAAGAGTTCCCTCCCCGGGTTAGTGCCAGGCCTGCCCAGAGCACTGCTGAGGCTAGAGATAACAGACCCTGGGACATCAGGGAAAGCCAAGAAGCTTTGGCTAATGGCACGGAGAGGACTTTCTCCATGGCTGTTGTTTTTCAAACAGGCTCTTCTTTCAGAAAAATTTAAACTTAGGAGGTTGAGCAAAAGGTCCAATTTCAGGGCATAATAAGGACAGCAGAACAGAAGAGGAGGTTAATCAAATGAGCCATCGCCCAGTTGCAGGGAGGGGAGCAATGGGGTGTGCTCAGATGATGCATTAGTGTCAGGAGAGCTCCAGCAGGGTATGTGTTAGAGCAAAGGGACAGGCAGAAGAGAAAAAAGATTGCTACAAAATCTCAGTCTCTGAGCACCCTGAAAAGTCCCCAGAACCTGGTGAGAGTAGGGGGTCCCCTGGCACAGGGAGAACTGTGCCTGTTTTCCAGATCTGGAGCCCCAGGGGCCCATGACAGGCGGGGCCTGGGGCAAACTGGGGCATCCCAGCCACGCCTCCCTCTGGGCTGCCAACTAATAAACCGAGATGGCCCCACTCTGTTCCTTGGAGAAGCCGACATCCCAGGCTTGGCCAAGAGGTCGGGGGGTGGGGATCCTGGCCTTACAGGCCCCAAAGCTGAAGCTATGGTGACATCAGAGGTCAGCTCTGGCTCAGGTCTGCTCCAGCACACACTCCCCAGTGGACTCAGCATCCTCACTACACAATGGGGAGAATCTAATTCCAACTTCACGTGGGCTCTTGCTTATGGAAAAGAGAACAAAAGCCTCCATTATTTAAGCAGCTTGTCCAGACCACAGAGCAGGTGAGCATCAGGGCCTCAGATTCCCTCGCCCAGGTCTTCTGGACCTGCCCCAGCTCCCTGTGCTGCCTGCCATGCCTGCTCAGAAGTGAGCCCTGAGCAAAGAGTAGCCAGAAGCCGCCGCCTGGGGCCCAGGAGGGCAGCCTGGGATCACGTCTAGAACCCAGGCTTTATGTCAGACAGACTTGGCTTTGATCTTGGCTCTGCCACTCGCAGGCTGTACAACAGAAGCCACTGCTCTCTGAAACTCAGTGTGTCCATCTGTAAAACGGGTGCAGTGATGCATCTCCCTTAGAGCTGTTCGAAGGTTTGACTAGAGGAATGTTCTTGAGCTCGGCACAGCACCTGGCTCCCAGCAAGTGCTCTTGGTGGTGGTGGTGTTTGACCTTCGGCCCCCTGGAATGTGCAGTGGAGGGACATCAGACCTCATGCCTGACTGCAAGAAAAAGCCCAAAGGTGTGGTACCTGGGAAGTTGAACCTGCTGTCCCTCTGGCCGGGTGAGGGGTTGGGGGGCGTGGTGGCACTGGGAGGGTTGGACGATGCCGGGAAGGGCGCGGGCGAGGAGGGCGTGGAGGATGTGGTGGAGGACGGGTTGCTGCTGGAGTCCAGGTGGTTCATGGCTGGAGGGTGCTCCTGTGGGGCCAGAGACACGAGACGTGGGCAGGGCCTGTCACACCCCTGGCTGGGACCCTCCCTCCCTCTCCTAAAGACGAGGTCAGCAGGATGTCCTGACATTTCACCCATGTAATATTTGAGGGAAGGATGGCACAGAGTCCCTCACCTCCATTGCCCTCTCTAGAGGACTCCTGCACATCTTTCTCATTTCAGCTCAAACATACTTTCCGCCCAGAAGTCTGCCCCGCCCCCAGCTGGACCACGCTCCTCCGCTTTATCCCCCCACAGCTCCCAGCACTCTCCGGGGACCTGAACGATGGCTGGGCGCGTACAGGCACACGTGTCCTGGGAGGGCAGGGACCTCCCTTGCTGTCACACACCCAGCGGCTGGCTCTGAGCCCAGCACAGAGTAGGGTCCTGTAATGAACTGAACTCAGCCCCCTACAAGTGCTTCTTTAGTCTGTGGGTCACAGGGGGAACCTAATCAACATTCCTGCCTCTCTTCTGCAGACCTGCTGCCTGGGTCCTCTCAGTGGTTTGGGCCCTGGCAAGCCCAAAGGAGTACCTGAGAGAGGGCTGTGGGGGGCTGAGTCTATACCGAGTGGGGCCCTGGAGCTGACCAGTGCTTCCCAGACTCAAACACCAGTTCTTTAGCGTGTGGGGAGGTCTCTTTGTTAAAAAAAAATTGGGACTGAGTTGTGTTAAGTGCAAAGTTCAGCAGCTTTATCTTGGCAGGCCCTAAAGGCTCTGGGGTGCATGGGCTCTGGAACCCACATCACTGTCCAGGGGTGGCGATGCCCCTGGTGTCACACTGAAGGGGTAAGAGGGGGCTGGCTTCACTGAGCCTCGCGCCTGACACCCACACTCAAGGCCCCAGCTCCTCCATCCAGTTCCTGTGGGCAGGGCCAGGCCAGCAGGCAGAGTGGCCACTGGGCAGGTGGAATCCCAGCTCCCCCACCTGCACCAGTGTGACCTTGGACGAACCACCCCGCCTTTCTGAGCCACACTGTATTGTCTACAAAACAGGGTGTCAGCTGCAGCCTCAGAGTTGTCCAGTGGCTCCGTGTTTTAGTCCAAAGGCTTTCTGAGCATGCACCGTGTGCCAGGCACGCTTGCAGGCACCAGGGACCCAGAGGGACACGACAACATGCCCTGCCCGCCAGTCTCCACCCCATCGGGGAGACAGAAAGCAAACAAGCAGACGGGCGGGTGCTCCATGCAATGCCAGGAGGCGAGCAAGGCTGGGAAGGGCGGGGCAGTGAGCTCCTGCCCGTAGGCGTGTCCAGGCGAGGCTCCCTGACGAGGCGGCTTCAAGGGTGTTTCAGGCAGAGGAACAGTGGGCACAAAAGCCCCAAGGCAGAACTGGGCAGAATCCATCTGCGCACAGCAGGGCGAGAGGGAGGGCAGTGGAGAAGAGGTCAGGGAGACAGGTAAGCCCTGTGAGAGCTGGTGCGCGGGTGGTGGTGCGTGGCACAAGGCCTGGCACCTGGGAGCACATATTAACTGCGAGTCATAAATGGGATATGGGGCAGATGATACCCAGTCGCTGCCCTCAGCAATATGAGAGAAAGGCACCCCCAGAAGTGGGAAGTTGGAGGGCCAACGAGGTGCATGCAGGAGGGGGAGTCTGAGTGGGTCTTGAGGAATGACGGGGTGTGGGGGAGGACTGGGTGTCCAGGCAGGCAGAAATACAGAAGCAGAGACCCAGGGCATATACACAGTGAGGAAGGTGAGTGAGCGAGGGGGTGCGAGTGGGTGTGTGCAGGGGGCGCACTTGGTGTAGGGCAGGTACAGAAACACTGCTGGCCAGGTGTACAGTGGGAGCTGGGGCCTGATGACCCGGCCAGGAACCTGCTGATCTGTGAGGATGGAAGACGAGTTCTGGTTAAAGGTGACGGGCTCCCAGTGAGCAAGATCATGAACGTTATTGGGCTCCCCTTACAACACCCTGTGAACGGAGCATTAGTGTCTCTCCCTTATGAACTAGGAGGCTGAGGCTCCGAGAGGGTAAGGTGCTCACTCAGGGTCACAAACACAAAGGGAGCTCCCTGGCAGAAGCAGCAGTCCAGTGGGCTGTCACCTACTGTACCTTCTTTGTCAGTGCTTTGGGGAGGGTTCCAAAATGGGGTTCAGCTGCTCTGTCCACTGGATTGTTGATGTCTGAAGGGACAGATTCTGTCCTCCGTAGTCTAGTTACTGCTTAAAAAGAGGGGAGACCCATCAGTAGGGAACAGCTCCAATGAAAAAAAGATTCACCCCAAATCCACGAGGCAGTCAGGGGAAAGAGCAGGAAACTCACGTGGAAGGAAGGATATTCTACAGGCAGGTGCTTCTTTTGTGCACTTGTTGTGGCACTTCAACCTGGGGAAGAAACAGGGTCAGGGTACGGAGGGCTACTGGGATCTCCTGGGACATCCCTGGTAACTCTGCAAGACACCCCATTTTAAAAGCCCCGATTTCTACAGCTGTCCTAATAGGCAGTGGCACCACTGTGTAGAACATCCTCACGTTAACAGCACCAGCAGCTCCCATCAGCTGAGCACCACCAGATGCCCACTGGTCCTCACAGGAAAGCAGCTAAACCTATTTCAACCTGTCATGTGTGGGTCACCTGTTTCTCTTTTCTGCAGAAAAAGGTGGCTCATGTTCAGAAAGCTCAAGATAAATCTGAACTTACAAAGAAAAATGAATTTGGAGAAAATCTGTACTCCACCCAAGGCCCCTGGAGGCAGCACCCCAGCACAGAGCATGCAATGTAAGGGGCGGCAGGAGGGGAGAGAGCTGGGTTTTGCTCCTGACTCCTCTGCGGTCCCTGATTCTCATCAACTGAACGCCATGACAGTGGGGGCCCTGCCAAGCTCATGCTGCAAGCCCAGGAGAGCACAGGCTCAGAGGTTATCCTGGGCTCTCTGCATAAGAGGCACTACCTGAAGGAAAGCTGGAGGTCCCCAATTTAAAAATAAATGGTGCATATCTAGACTGGTGAGAAAGCTCTGGCATCTCCTCAGTGGTCTGGAGTGGCATCAGGAAAATGCAATATTTCAACCAACATAGACAAGATCCATCACCTACAATTTGGCTGGAGCCCAAGGGCTTTGATGCACCCCAGTTTAGATTCTCAGATCAATCCTGGAATCTTCTTTCTTGATGCATACGTTAACAAAACTGGGGCCCAGAAAGGGCAAGCACCTTGCTCCAGGTCACACAGAAATGCTGGGGCAAAGTTAACAAGCAGCACAGAATCCAGGTCCACCTTCCACTGGGTGAGGGCAGAGAGCAGGGGACAGGCTCTGATTATCCTACACTTGCTCTTCTTTCCAGCCAGATACGATAATAGTAGGAAAAAATTGAAGCTGTAGATTTACAGAATCTACCTTGCCCCTCTGTCAGTCCCCCTGAGCGATCCGTTTACCACCGACTGTCCCTGTGTCCTGCCCACGTGTGCTAAATGTAAGGCTGAACCTCCGAAGTCCTTACGGTGCACAACCCAGTCCTCCCATTCTCTGCCTTTGTGCAGCATGCTTCCTTGGTCTGGACTTCTCTTTCCTCCTTAGACTACCTTGCAAAATGTATTCATACTTCAAAGCCCACTTCAAATATTCCCTGCTTCTGGGAGTGCCTTGCTTGATGTTCTCTTAATCTCCCTGGAGAGGGCTAGTCACTCTCTGGTGGGCTGAATGGAGTTAACAGTATGTTTAGGGGCACTCCTTTTGACCTTAGGTCAAGAGTCAAGTAGCAGTCCTGCTCCTGAAGTTAAAGTGGGAAGATGGCACCCTGTCCTGCCTCCCACTCGGCGCCATCACCTGCAGTGCTTGCACTTCACTCCAAACATCATGCTCTTCTGGCACACGTGGCAGACCTGAGACAGCCAGGACTTGGTGGAGAACCTGCAGGGGTACACAGGAAAGAGCTCACGTGGGCCACGAGGCCAGGGCAAAGGCAGAGAAGAGTTCCCACACGGCCCTAGGGAAAGAAGGGGCTTGGTTCCATCCCAGAGCTCTGGCAGCCTCTCCCAGGGAGGGAAGGACACCCAGGGGCCATGGCTGCTCTCCAGCCCCCTCACCCCAGCATTCAAACTTCCTAGCCACAAAGTCATCTTGTCAAAACACCAGTGTGGTCCCTCGCCCTCTGGCAATAGCAAGGACAAGTATGCCTATCCTTTGACCCAGCAATTCCAGTCTTAAGAATTTATCCAACAGATCCTCCATGGGGCTAACTGACATGCGGATAAGGTTACCCCTGCAAGACTGTAGCAGTTAAAGGGTGGTGACACCTATGTCGTTTAGGTGACTAAACTCACTAGGGTATGGTCTATGTGTAAAATGAACACCGTGCTGCCAGAAGATAAAACAAGGAACTCTTTTTGTGCAAAAACAGACTGATCTCCACATCATAATGTCAAGGGAGGAAAGGAAGGCACAGGGGCCTCCCCGGTGGTGCAGCGGTTAAGCGCTGCGCTATGGAGCTGTCGGCAGCAGCGACGCGAGTTCGACACCCGGCCAGGGAGAATCCCACATGGTGTGGCAGACCTCTCCTGCCTCGCCCGCTGCTCCCCTCAGCAGTGTATTTCTGATTTGCCTGTTCTGCTTCCCACTCTATCTCTGGTGAACCCTCTCGCCGCCCCACGCCTCTGGCCTATGCCCCAGCTTGTATGTATAAATAAAAAATAAATCTTAAAAAAAAAAAAAAGGAAAGGAAGGCACAATACTGTATGAGCCCATTTAAATGCAGTACAGGACAAATTCATCGATCATGATAGACGTGAACCGTAACCTCTGGGAGGCCGCACCATCCACTGGGCGGGCTACAGTTGACTCTGGGGGTGCTGGGACACTTGGGCTCGTCGCCCAGCTGGGGTGCATGGGTGTAACGCGTGTCAACCCATGTCCAAAGTTATTTCAACAAATGTCAAAAGTTATTCGTGTGCTTAGCACTATATAAATTGTAGCTCAATTAAAATAAAAGCAAAGCATAAAGCAGTGTGTATAATATATGCAGTATTTGTGTGAAAATAAAAAAGGTGGCGGAAGAACATACATATGTATTTGCTTGCATAAAAATATCTCTACAAGGACACACAAGAAACTGCTAAGATCTGCTTACGGGGGCTGGGGGCTGGGAACAAGCCTGTGAGGGGATTTTTCTCTATTTATACTTCTTGAATTTTGAATTTATGAATGCATTTTTCACTCCAAATGAAACCAAAATTAAAATAAAAACCACATGGGATAGAAAAATGGGGCTGAGTAGGTGGTGTCCTCCAGAAAAAACCCGATGCCAGTCCATAGGGAAGATCCAAGGGCAGAAAGAACTGACATTTTTGCAGAAAGTGATTTTTAAAGACACATCATAACAACAGACAGCAACAGTATTTGGGGAGCAACGCACCCATAAACATCAGCTCACTTGGTTTTCATACCACCCACCACCACCCCCATAAGTTAGGCAGGTCCATGACTCTTCGTACATAGACAAGAAAACAGCTCTGAGCGGTTAGGGATGTCCCCAAGGCCACACAGTCAGGTGTTGTGCAGCGGGGGGCAGACCCCAGGTTTCTGAACAAAGTTGCATGGCTTCTCTGAGAGAAAGCCCCCTGGGGCAGAGTGGGAGGGAGAGCTCTGGGCTTGAATCCCGCCAATTACTGGTTCTAGGAGGCCCGGAGCCCATGCAAATGGGCCAACACGCCGACCTCACAGGGATCTGGGGAGGACCCCACGTATGCCGTGTCGATGAGGGGGTGCCCGCAACATGAAGGAGGCACTTGAATGTCACTGTCTCCACCCAACCAAGATGGGTGTTGGGTGGGGAGGGGGGTTAAGACAGGGTGTCTACCTCCCTGGGGTGCCTCATTAAGGAGTCCAAACCCCACCTCCCTGGGACCCCCATTGTCTCCCCCTCTGAGCTCAGTGTATCTGAGATAATACCCACTAGGTATGGCCTAAAATCCCCATTAAACCGGGTACAGTCAAGACAAAAATGAACAGGAATCAGCTGCTGATTCTGGTGTCTCTTGGATAATGCTGGCCTTGCTTGGGCTGGAGTGAGAGGTGAAATACCACGCACTCCCCAGGGCTTGACACAGGAGGCTCAGGGGCACCACACCCATTGCATCCTCATGACAGGGCCAGAGGAAGTCCCATTGGGAGAGGGAGAAACTGAGGTGTGGAGAGTTACTGCCTACAGTTCCAGGGAAGGAGAGGGCTCCTGCCCTGCTGGATCTCGGAAGATCACACTTGGCACGATGGCCGTGGGCAAGGGAGGCACTGGGGCCTTCGCTCAGGGTGCGGCTCCAGCTTGCCTGCGGGGATCCAGCTTGCCTGCGGTGCTGGGGTCTCTCCTCCCCAAGGCTCTGAGGTAGACGTCCCAGCCCTGACAAGACTCCAAACAGAGGGGCCTGGGTGTCAGGCAGCGGGCTCCAGCACTGTCTTCCTGGCAGTGGCACGACCTAAGCAAAGGACTAAAGGCTTGGCCCGCGCCTCAGGGTCTCCCTTTTGGGTGAGAATTCCAGGCTGGCTCCTGTAGGAGCTGGAGTGCAGCTTGCACTCCCCGGGGGAAATGAAAGCCTAGCAAGTTGCAAAGCTCTTGACGAGCGCTCCTTGTGGTGTTCATAGCTGTGAACATGGACAGCCAGAACGCCGGCTCCCCAGGCACCATCTGGGGTAACGAGGTGCGGCCTGCTGTTTGTGGCACATGCCAGCCTCGCAGCCTCAAGAGTGCTGAGGTCAAGCCCTCTGGACAGTCCACGAGGTGAGCCCTCAACTGCGCTCCCCCGTGTGCATTGGCACCAGAGTCCTTGGAAGCTGCCGGAAACCCAGGCTGCCAGGCCAAGAGCCTCAGGGATGGGACCATGGGCCTGGCTGTCTGGAGATTCACAGGTTCTATGGGGCTTTGGTGTGTGGCGTGTTAGGAAGCTCTCAGCTCTTCCTCCCTGAGATTGGGACCTTTCTTCTCCTGGGGCCTGTATTCTGGGAGGGGAAACAAGGAGTTTCCCTCAGCAGAGAGGGAAGAGACCCAAGGAGGGACCAAGGAGGAGCTCGCAAGCCCCCATGCCATGGGGACAGGCAGGCTGTGCCCCCAGAGGGCACAGGTAGAGACACCTGCGATCTCAGTGGGTGCTTTGGTGTGTGTCCCAGCTGTGCCCTCCCTATCCCAGCACGGCGGACCTACCTGTGTGTCACCGATAGCCCGATGTCCCTTCGTACCATCTGTGGGGATCCGTGTGGGAGATCTGCAGGAAAAGAGGCGAGGTAGGGCAGGCTGAGGAAACCCCAATGGCACAGCTCACAAGTGTGACTTTCTCTTTCACAGATTACATGCGAGATGGGTGAGGTGATTCACTGCACAGCAGGGACTCGTTTCCCTGAACCTGCATCCATCAAAACAGGGACAAGCCAAGCTATCCCAAGGACTCACTGTGATCAGCCTCACGAATGGCCTGCTTCTCTGGTAACACCACAGCCTGTCTGTGATGGTTCAGTCTGCCACGTCTGCTCAGTTTCTAGCTTCAATGGCTCGCAAAGCAGAGGAATAGCAGAGGTGGGGCTACAAGTCTCCCCCACACCCAACTCTTGCACCCTTTCATGGATGCACTCCCAGGGCACCAGGTTGCGTGAGCTTAATTCTGGTCACTCTCTGTTAAGGGGGCAGAAGCTGTCTGACCCGTGGAGGAGGGGTATTATCCACACAGCACATCCAATACCTTTCCAGTCAAAAGCACCTTGGGAATCTTGCTCTGAGAACCCCTGTCAGATCTTGGCAGGCAGAGTGAGGACAAAGTGAGGTGTGACCTCATTCCCACATGGCATGTCTGAGCCTTTGGGACGTTTCAGGCCATGAGCTTTTGATGTCTCTCCTGCCTCTCCTGCCCTAAAGGGCCTCGTGGGCTCTCCCCTTTCTAACCTGGCAACCCTATAAAAACAGGCTTCCTGGTATTCATGGCACTGCAGCGGAGGAACAGCTGGAGGCACTCTCCCTACCCACCGGCAGCCCAGAGGTTCAACCTCTGCCCTCCCCCCTGCCATCTGTGTACCCCCAGAGCTTCATCTCCTCCCCACCCCCTTCCACCCATACTCAGCTCTGCCTCTCTCCTCCCGGAACAGGGGTTCTCCACTGAGTCCATGGAGGGGCTTCAGGGGTTCTAGGAACTCTCTGGATTGGTAATCAGAATGTTGTGGGCTCTTCCCTGGAAAAAGTCTAGACTTTCATCAAATTATCAAAGGGACATGTGACCCAGCAGTCAGGAACACAGTGCTCAAGGGATCTGCGGCCACACTACGCCCTCTGAGTCAGCAACATTCCCCCTCAAAAGTCACTGTGCCCCGGGGTACTGAATGCAGCTTGGCACACAGTTGGTGCTCATTAAGTGCAGTTCACTTAAGGTGAAGTACCAACTACCCAACCACAAGGAGATGGGAGGGGAGGTACCGAATCCTTCTACATCAAGCAGAATTTGATTGGGACCAAAAGGCCTTTTGCTGCATACCCACCCCCCACCCCATGACTGGAGAACCCACAATTGTACACCTGCAGCTCTCTCCCCATATCTGCCAGTGGCCTGACTCCTTCCAACTCCCTCCTGGGCCACTCCCTCTCGTCAGCAGCCATGGCCACTATGGGTGTGGATGGCCAAATGGGGGTTACTAATCTTGAGAATTATAGATCATGGGAAAATGAGCTTTCAACCATCTATTGCTGAACACAAACTAAAACTGATTTGTAATGTCTGCCACAGGCATGGGATGGGGGAATGTGAGATGGCACATACGACAGACGCCAACTGTCCCTGGTCCAGATGAAACAGGGGTCGAGTCCAAAGGTCTCATCCTGCCTTCCTGACAACCTGGGAAAATAGCCCCACTGCTGTGGTCTCTGCAGCACTACAGCAATTGGGAGAAGAGAGGGCCAGGTTATGGCCGGAGTGCAGGTGCTGGATGCTGGTCAACGAGCTGTGATGGGCCCTGGGAGCTCCTACCCGTGCCCTGGGGAGGGAAGTGCTACTCCCTCCTTCTGACCCTATGCCTCCCCCCTGGTCTGGCAACCAGCTACAGTCCAGCAGTCACTGCCTTCTCTCCCTGACCCCACCCTCAAGACCTTGCCCACAGCCTCACTGCATTGCTAAACCAGCTCAGGAGAGTACAGAAATAAACCACTATTTTGCTCAGGCAAAAACCAGGTATCTCTGCCTTTCCACTCAGACAATTAAAAGCAGACTCTAGAGGCAAGGCTGTTTCCCTCTGACTTATGAGAGACAAGCCTCACAGCACAGCCACGTGCAAGAACCTGCTCTCAACTTGAGGTGCTGGGCTTCCTTCTCCCCCTCCAAAGGGCCTGGGCACCCACTTAGGTCTCCAAGCTTCATTCAGAGCTGAGCTGTATTCCTGCCTCTGGGGAGGCCCCTGGCCTGAAGAGAGGGGTCCCAAGATGTCAGCTGGGGTTCTGTGGATGGCTGACGTCCACCCCCACCAGACAGATGGCAACCCTTCCCTTCCTGCTGGTATGCACCAGCAGGAACACACCCCTGTCACTGAGGGTCCGACAGGGATGGGAGAGTGGACACAGGGTCTGCCGCGGGGGCAGCCACGGACGCCAACGTTCTAGAGGTCTCAGCTTTGCAAAGAGCGGCTGTGGTCTGGGATGATGCCACCTCGTGATCTTAAGGCCACACCTGTCCTGGAGCTATTTCCTGAGGGGGTTACCAGCTGGACTGTGGAAAGGTTGAGTGGACTAAGAGAAGGTCTTAGAAATCCACCCCTGATGGGGACAGCAACAAACATGACTCCCAAGT
This sequence comes from Scalopus aquaticus, assembly GCA_004024925.1. NCBI lineage: Eukaryota > Metazoa > Chordata > Mammalia > Eulipotyphla > Talpidae > Scalopus > Scalopus aquaticus. The sequence goes on along the minus strand of PVIJ01001107.1, from coordinate 28,028 downwards.
GGCGGAGGGGATGAAAGTAAATCACTCTTACCAAACCTGGAGGAGACAAAAAGAGAGAAAGGAGGGTTAGGTCACCAGGCTGCCTCGGCATGCTCCCTGAAACATCACCTCTTGGGAGTGAGTAAGGATAGGGCAGGAGCTTTACGTCCTTGGGGAAGGGGCCAGGCCGGCTGAGTGGAGACCCCTGAAATCTCTAAGAGGACATATCCTCAAGGGGAAGGGTTAGAAATGCCCTCTTTGGGTCCTCCTAGTGGGCACTGGAGCTACACCTCATCACGTTAGCTTATCTCAGCCCTGCTAGCCCCCAGCATGGCGATGAGAGTTCACTCAGTTCACTCCACTTCACAGGTGAGTTCCCCAAGTCCATAAGTGGGTGAGGAGGAGGTGCAGGATCTCAGCAAAAGAGGTCAGTCGGTCACAGAGGGTGTGGCAGGTGGGAAGGGAGAACAGCCTGAGAACATGAACGAGGCCCCCTAAAGAAGGCCTGGTGGGAACATGCCCCAAGCAATGCCTGGGGGGTACCGTCCCAGGGATAAAGAGAGCTAGGGAAAAACTCGGCCATTCAGGCTGCCCGCAGGGAGAGGCCAACCAGGTGGCCTGAGTGTCTATGTCAGAGCTAGTTCTGGTGGCTCTGTGGAGATCTGACTCAGAATCCCAGGGTCTGAGTCCAGCTCAGCAGTTGTGGGATCTGAGGACTGGTGCGGTCTGTCTGAGGCTCTGCTCTCTGCCCAGAGTCAGAATGTGACCAAAGCCCTCCTGATGCTCTTCTCGGGAGAAAATGAGAAGCAGATGCATCAGGTTTTGCCTACTGAGATGCACTCTGATTGACCCCGTCCATGTGTCTACACAATGTTCTCTGGGAGAAGAGGATCCAGAGGGGGAGGAACGCTGCAGTCTCCCAGTAGGCTACTCTGCTGCTTCTCTCCTTGGTCCCCATAAGGAAACCAGGAGAGCATGCACTGGGACAGGGAAAACAAACCCACCCAAAACCAGAAAAGGGGTATCTGTGTCAGGAGAGAAGACTGGTCTCCCAACCGTCAAAGGTACAAGAAGGTACAGAGCACAGAAATAAAATGCCTTTCTTCCCTGCCCACAAGGCTATGTTGACAAGGGTGATCTTTATAATAACAAAAATAACTATGAACTCATTATCTGTCAAGAGGGAAAAGCTGGCTCAACTATACATTGAAGTGATACAGAAAAGTTTAAAGATGAGGTAGTTTGAATAGTTAGTGATATATACAGACTGATAAGATAGTTGGCTCCTGAAAGAAGAAATGGGTTACTGAGGAGAAAGGACAGGGGGTTACATTTACACTGCATCCCCCTACAAAGAGCAGGAGCTCTACAAAAGCAGGAGCTACAAAGTTTTTGTATTTTGGACCTTGTAACTGTTATACCTACTAAAATTACATAGAGAATTTTAAAATAAAGAGTAAGGTATTTTAGAATATACCAAAGTTGGTTGTTACAGCAGAATAACTTAGCCTGTGCTGACTGATACATTGTGCGACTGCATTTTTGAGTGTCTGTGTGTCAACCAAGAAATCTAGGATTCAACCCAAATTGTAAAGGTAGTCTGGGAATGACCTGAGTAATGGGGAAACTTTTCACTTTTTACCTTACACACTTCTATATCGATTGCTTTTATCTGTCCTTTTTATTTTAAGCCCATATTACCTTTCCAATGAGAACATCTCAGTAAAAACTTTCAGTAGATGGCAAGCTCAGCACCTGCTGGCAGAAACACTTACCTCATTGGGGAGACCTCGTCGATGCGGTTCCCCAGCTGAGACTCATGGGACTTGCTCCGGGTGAGCGTGGGGAAGCTAGGAAGCAGCTGGAAGACCTTGCGGCTGGGAGGAGGCGGCGTCCGCGGAGGCTTCGGCTTGGTGTGCCGCCGCAGCTGGGGCGTGGTAGGGGGGGTGATGAAGTTATGCAGGGCACGGGGGGTCAGCCGGCCACTGGTATGCAGGGGGATACAGGTATCTGAGAAACCCTCAGTGAGACCAGGGTTTAGGGAGTCCGAGGCGGGCAGCGTCGACACAGAGACAGAGCGGGGGCCCTGGGCACTGCAGCCCATTCTGCCCAGCTGGGAGCTCCCCAGGGGCCAGGGCAGGCTGGATGCTGAGAAGGTGTCCGAGGAAGGCCCTGAGCCACTTTCCTGCCGAGCCTCCGATGAACTCCAGCCTGAGTCTTCTTTGTGCTCCCCTCCTGTGGACCAAGAAGTCAAGTCACAAATGGTTGGGGCTAGAGGTAATTACAGATGAGGTGGTTATAGCCCAGAGAGGTTAAACAACTTGCCCAAGGTTGCACAGTTCCTTGGTGGAAGACTTCAACTACTAGTTTCTACCTTGTTTATAAAGGCCTCTCTCACACATTATATCCTATGTTATTTAGTTGACCTTGAAGCTACTAGCCCAGATATATCATCCCACTTTATACAGAGGGAAAATGAGGCAGGGAGAGAGAATGGTTTGGGTAGGACTCTTGCTGGCGGGGGTGTGGGGTGCATGCTGGCATCCCCATGCCAGAGTGGACAAACTCAGGGACCTTGGAGAGGGAAGTGGTGACTGATCTTTATGAGTTAGGAAAAGGAAGCTGGGGTGTGTGAAGGAAAACACCACTTCAACAACATTCAAACGTCAAGAAAAGGGGCTGATCCAACCTTCCAATAGAAAACAGCCCTGGGAATTTGCTAGAAAAGAGATCCAGCTAGAAAGGGATCACCAGTCACTTCCTTCTGAGAGGAGCCAGCCCGCACCATGACCCTTTGCCTGGGCCCCTGGGGCCTGAAGGCTCTGAGGAGTTCCAACTCAATGGCAAAGTCTGTTCATTCATTCAAGTGTATGCTGGATGCCTGGAGGGAAGGCATAAAAGAGATGCATGGGCTGTACCCAGAGAGTCTAAGGAGGGTGACAAGACACTCACTCAGACAGTCCTCTGGTAACTGAGGGAGTGCAGAGGAGGAGGACCTAACTAGCAGAAGAGGAGGACCCTAATTAGAGTGGGGGATCAGGAAGGCTTCCCAAGGGAGGTGGCACCTGGCCGAGTCAGTTAGGGGAGGTGGAGCAACTGAACTGGGCAGAGAGAATAGCACATGCTAAAGCAGAGGGCACAAGACACCTTCCCGTAAATGCAAAGAGCTCTGTGTCCTTGGGAGGTTGCGACAAGTCAAGGAGAAGCAAGATATGAAGTTGGAGGGTTAGTCCACCTGGGGCCAGCTCAGAAGGGTCTTGCTAAGGATTTGAGGTTTGACCTTATCGGAGAGGCAGGGGAAAAGAACCCCATCTACAGACCCACTCATGGGGAAGAAGATACCTCCCCTTCCTCATACTTATCAATGAACAGAAACTACAGGAAGGTAGATAATGACTCAAGATAAAATGAACTTCCACGCTACTTTATGCTTTGTACCTCAGTCCTCCCAGCACAGTGACGGTGCTGAGATTCAAAGAGGAGCAAACACTGCCAAGGTCAGACAGTTAAGCTCCCAATCTCCATCACTGCACAGGGCCTCCGCCCACAAGACCATCAATTCTGAATGCCCTCCAATGGCACAGCTTTGAGCTGTAATGAGCTCTCCATCATTAGAGATGACCAAGCCTAGCCCACTCAGTCATCCATCAAGGATGGTGGAGAAGGATTAGTCTTCACAATTCTTAAGGGTCCTTGTACATTCCATCCTCTCCTCAAATACCCTCTTCCTCCTTTACTGCATAGTGATTTTCTATTCATTGATCGCCGTGGTGGAATAAATTGCTCAGATTTTGTATTCCTTTTGTTCTTTGAGCTTGCTCCTTTAGAACTGCAGCCAGGACTTACACTTTATATGTTGGCCTATAGGAGGCACACGTTTTGTATTGAAGGGATGAAAAGATGAGTTCCACGAATCTACAGACAAGTCTACCACCAAAGAAAGTAAGCCCCGAATTTTCCAGATTACCTATTCAATCACCATTGCTTTGAGGCAGCTCTATGTCTTACTGTGCATGCCAACACCAGACAAATGGGAGTGGATACCTGAGGATGACTGTTGGGTCATTCAGTAAGAAAAGCTCTGGGACTGATTAGTGATGTCTGCTAGTGATGAAGCACAGGAAGTATCAGCAGGCATGATTTTCCCCTATTCACCAGTCACTGGCACTGAGAACCATCCTTCAGTCGTTTTTAAGACCAGAGACCACAAGGGAAATGACATCAACATTTTCCATCACCCCACAGTCTTAATGCTGGGAGAGTACCTAATGAGGGCCAGATTTCTGCCTAAGCACTTGACCTGAATTCATTTCATCCTCACAATAATCCTACAAGGGAGTTGTCATTACTGCCATTTACAGATGAGAAAAATGAGGCACAGTGGGGTTAAGTAACGAACCAAGGGTTCTAAGTGGCCAAGCAGAATGGCCCCAATCTGATTCCACAGTTCTCCTTTGTAACAACTAGACTGCTCTCACCAAACCTTGTTGGATGCAAGGAAGATTGTGACTGCATGACCCAAGAGACTGGTGCTTGCTGATGCCCATTTTGTGCCTAACAGGTGTCCTTGAAGTACGACTACCACTGGCCAGACCCATCTGTCCACATCCTGGCCTGTTAGCATGTAGGGGAACCCAAGCTGATGCCAAACGGGAAGGATGGACCTGGCAACAAGCCTCTCCCGCGGGCTTAGTGGAGCCTCTTCCTCCAGAGCATAGTGGAAGAAGCACCTTTTGAAGTCTCGTGCCAGGGGTGGGACCCAGCAACTCATCCTAAACCTTCTTGTAGCTTTAGCTACAAAATGAGCTTACCACTGCCTCTACGGGATGTTGCCACATGTTTATCAAGTGCCTGGCACACAATAAATAGTGCTTAATAAATGAGTGCCCTCCTTGTCTCAGCATCTAGAATGGGAAGACAGCAGCCTTCCTAACAAATGGGTCACCACCACTTGATGACCGGCTTCTCGACAATTCTTATTCAGGTATAGGAGGGGGGCTGACAAGTTACCCCAAGATTAAACTTTGGGGGCCAAGTACTTTTAAACTTCCACAACATGGAAACAACCCAACCACCTTTAAAGCCCAAGACTCAAATCCCAACTCTGCCACTGACAGCTGTATATCCATGGCTCAGTTCCTGTCCCTCTCTGGGCCCAGTCTTCTCCTCTGTCAAATGTAGAGATGAGAATGCTGCCCATGTCTTGTTCATGTTTAATTTTTGGCACAGGCTGGGAGAGGTGGTGTGTCAAGGTTTTCTGAACTGAGTGAAGCTCTCTATTTTGGACTTTGTGTTCAAAGAAAGACTAGATACAGTGAATGGAGCCAGGAAAGAAACTGAAGCCCAATCCTCGCTGGGGAAAAAAAAAATCAAGAGAAAGATCAACCTCCTTAAGCCTCAGGCAGCCAGAGCTAAGATAGGTGGCTCAGATAATTAAAAAACAAGGCTAATTCCATTCATTAGCTCATTTTAAAGCCTTCTCTGTGAGGTAGTGGGAGTTAAGTCAGGCATTTAAAGTTGTTTCCAAGGCAAGATTTAGAAAGCCTGCAAATGATTCCCAAGGAACTCATCATAATGCCTGGATTACATACTTAGCCTGGGGCAGCCGCGTACACACTCAAAGCTGAAACAGCGCACACAGTCTCTCTATCACGGTTGACTCAGGCTAAGCCCACAGCAGTCTGTGCCGGCCCATGGGGATAGGAGGGCGGAGGGCTGTGAGGGCCTGGGCGGGGGAGCTGGCAGTTTCATAGAGCTGACAGATGTGTGCCAAATAGGGGGAAATCATAAGGGTCTGGCCAATAGTAAACTAGCTAACAATGGCTAAAGCTTCCCTGGGCTTCTACTGACCAAACCAGTCCAGAATCAAGCCCTCTGTCTGGGGGAGCCTCTGTGGCAGCCCAGGTCCATCACCCACCTTCTGAGAATCAACTCTGGCCCTTCCAAGCTGCCCCAGAAGTCAGGGGCCACCCTCGCCCATCCCATCATCCACTTCGGCAAAGGCAGTGGCCCCCAAGAAACCAGGCCAGGCTCGGGGAGAAGGCCAGTGTGAAGGCCACTGGGGTGGAAGAGAGGGAGCTGATGGGCTCTGGCCTTGGAGCTGGAGAGGAGGGTGGTACCTACCCAGGCCTGTCACCTTCCGCAAGCAGGTGAGGGCATACTGTAGGCGGCTGCACTCCTCGGCACTGGCCCCACAGCGTCGCAGCGTCTCCTTTACCTTGGCCTCGTTCATCTCCAGCAGGGCATCCAGCGTGAGCTCTCGGAGGATCTCCTGAGGAAGCACAGAAAGAGAGGCAGGGCGCAGTGAGCAGACAGGCCCCGGTGGCCTCCTCATCCTCCTCCCGCCAGGGCCAGCTCCACTGAGTGGCAGGGGCCAGCTGCGGCAGGGCGGGCCTCCGACAGAAGCCACCACTTGTCTGAGGACACGGCAGCCAGTTCTTGCCCCCACCCCCAGGACTCCCAGAGAGCAGCTGAAGCAGGCGCCAAACCTTTGGGACTGGGGCTGGAGTAAGGGGGAGGAAGCAAAAACCAGAAAAGTTCTGATGGGGGCGTGTTGACCCTCTTTCTTTTTCTTCCTCAGCACAGAAAAATGATGAATCATGACAACTTTCTAGAATGACAAGTACTCAAGATAAAGATAGTCCTTTACATTTTTGTTGTATCTGAATCAGACAAGATAGAGTTCAAATAAAACTGGTTTAACAAGAGAACGCTTAGCAAGAACAACCTTCACTAAGCACTCAACAGGCAATAACTCACCTGATTTAATTCTTAGTCCAAACCTTACATCCAGCCCTCTTGGCAACTGGGAAAAGGGGTTGTGTGACTGGCCTAAGGTCATCCAGTGCGTAAGGGGAAGAGTGCAACAGACATGGCCTCCATTCTCTGGTGCTCCCTCTGGACTATGTTACATCACAAGGCAAAGGGATATTGTCTGAGCAGGCCCAAACTAACCAGAACATTTTTCTCTGGCTAGGAAGGAGAGGAGGAAGTCAGAGGCCCAAAACTTGTGTGCTTTGAAGATGGAGGAGACAAGGAGAAGGAAGGCGGGCGACCACTAGGTAGGAGTCGTCCCCGCTGACCAGCAGGGAACGAGGATCCTCAGGCCTGTGGCTAAAAGGAATGGATTCCGCCAACAATCTGGAGGACATGGATTTAATTCTCCCCAAAGCTTCCCAGTGAAGGGCCTCCCCGGTGGCGCAGCGGTTAAGGGCTGCGCTGTGGAGCTGTCGGCAGCGGCGAAGCGAGTTCAACGCCCGGCCAGGGAGAATCCCACATGGCGCGGCAGACCTCTCCTGCCTTGCCCGCTGCTCCCCTCAGCAGTGTATTTCTGATCTGCCTGTTCTGCTACTCGCTCTGTCTCTGGTGAACCCTCTCACCGCCCCACGCCTCTGGCCTGTACCCCAGCTTGTATGTATAAATAAAAAATAAATCTTTAAAAAAAAAAAAAAAAAAAAAAGCTTCCCAGTGAAGAGGTCAGCCAGGCTGATGCCTTGGCTTTGGTCACGTGAGAAGCTGAGCAGGAATCTGGCTGTGCCTGCTGGGGCTCCTTCATCTACTCTTCCACTGAACCATGAGCTAATAAATGGGGATGGTTCTAAGCCACTAGGTGTGTTACAAGGCAACAGAAAAATAATACAAAGAGTGAACATTTGAAGCAACACCTGATATCAAAGCTCGTGCACCTTGTGGAGGAGGGAGGAACCCGCAGCTCTGACTGAGCCACATGTGATGCCAAGTCGGGAGCAGAACCACAGAACCAAGGCACATGGCCCTGGCCTCAAGAGGCCTGCAGGGAAGAAGGGGCAGCATACATAAAAACAAGTCACTGCCACGTACACACATACCAGAGAGAGCCTGGAGCCACGGGACCAGCGCCGAAATGTTCCCCTTTCTTTGGACCCTTTCTGTATTTTGTGTAGCAGAGAAGGCCAGATGCCCCACAACAGATAATTAATATAAAGTTCATGATATGTGAGGACTTAAGCTGATTTTCATGATTTTTTAGCAAGCTGTGCCTAATTTTAAGAGTAATGTTATTGTCAGTCAATTCAAGCTCCTGTAAGTCTTGGAATCTCAGGCTGTCAATACGAACATGATGAAACTGATTGAGAGTCCTTAGGGCGACGGTTTTGGGGTTTTCGAGGTTTTCGGGGGTCACAGCCCAGGCCTGGCCCCAGTGTCTGACCATGTCCCTCCCTCCCCGCCTTTGTGTCTCGTCTGCATATTCTTTAGTCTTCAGGGCTGTGGACAATAATCTCTAGCTGTTTGAGACAATTCACACCAAAAATGAGAAATAAACATCTAACACCACCATTACTGCTTGGTCATTGATTTTTGCCATTGAAGGGACAAGCCCTTGGGTGTCAGAAATCCTTCCAGATGATAAAACTAAAGCATCACAGGAAACCATTGTAAGAACAGCACAGAAAGGAGGCTGATTAGATAATGGTCTCTGGGCAGAAGCTTTTGTTCAAGCAATGTGTCTTCCTTTATTGCTCTCAGTAACACTTTTCACCATAATGCAGTTTTGAATCATTTCCCTGCCATGGACTATGAAACACCATTTGCCACCTGTCAGGGCAAGAACAAATGGTGGTAACACTGAACTTTATACGCTTGCACAAACCACCTGAGCTTTCCCTGGTGGCATTTCTGTTCTCACCTGTACTGTAGTTTCCAAGGCTATGAGGACTCAGTTGTTCTCCCAAAGATGAGATTCCTGTATCTCAGTGATTGGGGAGTAGGGGTGAGGATGGTGGTGGGACCATGTGCCTAGAAACCCAATCCCCAAACTATAAAGCAAATAGGGTTCTTTCTTGGCATTCCTCTCCTCACTACCCACACCACATTTTCAGTTTTTCAAACGTAACTACATTTGTTTACTACTATTTGTCAGTACAAGACCCCAGGCTTTGGATATACTCTCCACGCAAACACAGTTCAGAGGGGAGATGCCATTAAGCCCATTTACTGAAGCTTAAAGCAACCACAAAGGGTGGCCAAGTGGACAACCAGGGGTCAGGACTAAAGCCCAGAGGTGCCAGAGCTCCAACTGTCCCACCACGTTGTCACTGCAACCTTGGCAAAGCCTCGGGGTGCAGTAGCTACCTTCTGAGGGGACTATTTTTCCCAGAGTAAATTAAAGGAAGTATTTTCTGTTCATCCAGGGTCTCCACGCTGGAGTCCTTCAGCAGCTGGCAGCCACTGGCGTCACAGGCTGTCTGGGTATCAAATCCTGGGACTTCCCAGCAGCCACGGGGCTGCCTGGGGTCTATACTTAGAAACCGGTGTGGCTGACGCCGAGAGCTGGCCACACATGCCGTGGTCAGTCAGGTGGACAGTGGAAATGCCAGGGCCTCAATGCCTACATGTGGGCCATGTATAAGAGCCCACCACAAACTCAAGCCACAATTTAGGTAAACGCAGGCTGAAGGAAGACCAAGAGGCAAACCCATACTTTGTACCTTTACTGAGCTGTGTTCTCAGTGCCAGAGCACAGGACGGGTAGGTGGGTCCATCAGTAACTGCCTCACTCACAGGCACCAGCAATCCATTTGCAGAACCTGGGTTCCTGGTGTGTGAGGGCAGAGGCACCCCCAGCTTCCTGGACTGTGGCCTATGGGCCAGGATCCTTACTACAGACACTGCACCAGGAATTGGTCACAACAGAGAGGCCTGGGATAGACTCCTAGACCACCAAGGACAGTGATGTCAGACCCTGTAAATTCTCAGAGGCCAGGGTTGGGGGTGAGGGGGGAGAAGGAGAGGGAGGACAGCAACGGGGTCTCTATGGTGGTCCAGGCAAGAGCTACATGCCGTTGATTGGCAAGAGAGCACCTGACAGCTGTTCCTTCCTGTGCCTCCTCACCACTGGGGCTGAGGGGAGGTCGGGGGAAGGGGACCCGGGAGGGGGGTCACCTCAGCCACAGGGGGGGCTGAGGCTGTGAGGGCCTGGGTAGGGCAGTCTCCTGGGGTTTCCATGGCAAACAGCAAAACAGTTTGGGGTTCTGGGCTCAGCCTCATTATACTAACCCATCCCTGGGGTACTAGGAAAAGCCCTTTCCTGGGAGAAGTCAGTCACTTCCTATAAGGTAAACCCATTTCTCTCTATTACCTCCCAGTCAACCCAGCACAGCCAACGAAGACCAGATTTGGTCCTTGGAACTCTGTACCTGGGCCAGTGTTTGTCCCTCCTGGCTTTGGTTTTATCACTTATAAAATGAGTGGGTCTGGCTGGATCAGTGGTTTCCAACCCTGGCCCCCACTACAGACCCATCAAATCAAAATTTCTAGAAAGTAGAGATCACTAGGCAGACAGGCTGTGTGGCCTTATGTCTGGCCACAATAGCCCAGGGCAGGAAGGGTCTAAGAATGCCAAGTTTCAAGGTCTGGCCACGGCAGGGCTGCCTCCCAGGACTGGGCCTCCCACCTGGAGACATGCACTCCTTCACCTCTGTGCCAGCCAAGACTCAGCTCCCAGACGTCCTGGGAGATGTCCTCTTACCGTTCCCTACGAGGGAGACTGGGGCTCACAGAGTGGGGAGTCAGGATGCACTCCTCAGAGAGAGGCTGTCTCTGGCCTAAGTATTGGGAGATCTAGGCTAGAAAGCTTCAAAAAGAGAATGCAGTGATGCAGATCAAAAGTGAGATGATGAGAAAGGGTCAAGGAAGGGCGAGTGAGGGGTCTTTCTTACGTATCTCCTGGGTGCCAGGCATTCCGCTAGCTGAGCCACGGAGGTCTGAGAGTGAACTCCTCCTAACATCCTGAGATGGGTGATAAGGCCCAGAGGGGTAGGTAACACATGCCCGACTGGTAAGGTTGAGGCTGGCCACCTGTCACTATTAGTCAGTGGCCTTGCATGCCCACTACCTTGCTCTGTGAACTGAGTTCTTTTTCCCAGGACAAAGTTTACCTGGCATCACCAGTCACATCTGGCTTTCCTGGCTCCACATCACGCCCTATCCGCTGCCCAGCTGGGATGAGTTCCAGGGGTGTGAAGGGGGGGTGTCGTCAAGAGCAGCTGCAAGAGGCCTCCCAGGGGGTCTTCTCTCCACTTCCCTTTAGAGCCCTCTCAGTTCCTCTCTTGCCTCTGGAGGAGGCTGATGCTTCCATCTCTTCCAGGGCTAGATCTCCAGCTTCTTGGCAGCATCTGCCATAGTCACCACCATCACCTCAAGGGGCTGCCACTGGGCTGGCTCCGCTCTCCTGTCAACCAGCCTGTGGCCTCCAAGACCCACTCTTTTGTAAGCTCCAAGGGACCCAGGGCAGGGACTAGCAAACTTATCCTGAACAGTCCAGAGTGAATATTTCCAGCTTTGCAGGCCATGTGCTGTCTGTCCCTACACCCAACTCGGCCATTAGGAGTCCCAAGCAGCCACAGACAGCGTGTCAACAGAGGGGAGAGGGCAGTGTAACAACACAATGCCATGGACACTACACCTGAGTTGCAGACAGTTGGCACATGTCATGCAGTACTTTCCCCTACCAGTTAAAAATGTGAAAACTGTTTGCAAGACTCTACAAATAACAGTGGTGGCTGACCTCAGCCTGCGGGCTACAGTTTGGCAACCCCTGGTCACAGGGGTCATTCAGTCAATCAGTAACAAACTATGTGGGGTTCCATCTCCTGGCGCTCTCCCCACCCCAGGCCGGCATGTCTTCCTATCCAGCCCCCAGCACACACTCAGCAGGAGGGGAACTCAAAGGAGAACCTGCAGAGCAGTAGGGGGCACCAAGGCAGCCTGCACTGTCTCCTTTTCCTGTCATCAACACACAATTCCAAAGCTGCTTCTTTGGGCCATTTGAAAGTGGCCAGAAAGGCCCAGTATTAGAGAAACACACACTCACCAGCCAGGGGGCTTCCTGTTTACCCCCAATATATGCTACTCCAAAATGGAGCAAGGAAATAGGTAGGCTTCTAAGGAGATGTTTGTTGATTGTGAAGGCAAAAAAAATTTTGCTATTGTCCACCAGACTCCATGGTAAAACTCAAGTCAAAAATGGAATACTCTAAAGCAAACAGAAACATTCAAAAGTGAGAGGAGGGTCAGGCTGTTAAGGGAAGGGTTTGCCAGCAGCCAAAGAGCACACTCACCTTTGGATGACACCTGGCATCTGGGAAAACGGCAGACAGGAAAGTCCCTCTCTGCACAAAGTAGGGCTGGCACTGAGTCAGCAGGGCTTGTTGAGGCCCGGCTCCAGCCCTGCTCCGAGACAGGGAGCCTGCAGGGCCCCCAGTGCCCCTCGTTCATGGAGCAGGTGGCAGGCGTGAAGAGCACCAGCAGGGTGGTGGGGGGGACCAGGCTGATCCCTGGGTGAGGAGAAGGGGCTACGGCGGGAGGGTAAGCGTACGGTCTACCATGCCCGCGAACACTGGTGAGAAGGGAGCTTCAAATAACTGTCTGGCAAACTGGGGTGCCTGGTAACCCTATAAAGAGGAGTCAGAGAGCAGGGTCTGGTTTGAAATGTATCTCTCCATGGGGAACCCCTGCTTTCCTGATGGTAAAGGTACTGACAGAAATAAACAGGGGTTCTCAGGTGTGGTCATGTCTGCAGCCATCTTTTGCTTGCTGGTCCCCTAATTCTTCTCCTTCTACTTTGGTCTCCTCCATATCCACAGGGTGAGAGCTCTGAATTCAGTCAGTGAGGTCCACTAGGGCAAAGAACATTCAGACGGACAAAGGCCTCAGGACACTTCATTAGCCCTGACTCATGCCTCTCCCCTCCCCCAAAACTTTGAAGTCTGGTGGCCCCCACCCTGGAGCCAAATGACAGACCCCTCCCCAGAAGGGCACTTCCTGGAGTTCAGCATGCAGTCTGTGCTGTGGAGCTGTCTGTCTGGGTGGGGGATGAGCTAGGTGACAGGAGCTGGTGACCTGAGAAACAGGCCACTCTGCCTGAAGACAGGGGCTGCATTGTTTCAGAGCTGCCCGATTGGTGTCCTACAAGGAGACCGAGATCTCTCGGGAGAGCCTGCAGGTAGGGAGCGCTTGCCTGTAGTTTTCCAGAAACCCTGTAAACAACTCCTGCCCCACTGGGCCTCAAAGCTGTGGGAGTCTGATAAAGCCCCCGGAAGATAGCCAGGACTGAAGAAGGCCACTGCCAGAGTCACCAGGTCTAAAGGCAAGAAAGGGAACAGTGGCTACACAGGAGGTTGGGATGAGAGGAGAGGAAAACCTCTTCTGTCCAGGCCAAAGGCAGAGATCAAAAGGAACTTAGAAACATTCTAGCCCAACACTCATTTTATGGAGGAGGAAAATGAGGATCGAGAAGGGGAGGGGGTCTATGGGAGGGGAACTGGGATCACACAAAACAGCCCCAGGACCAAGGCCCAGGCTTCCCCCACCCACCATCAGTGGCGACATTAAGACGCACAATGCCTGGGCAAGCTCTCGCTCCCCGCGGTGGGCGTTCCTTACCCACATGGAAACGTTTCTTTCTGGCCAGGTTTTCTGAGCTGCTGCAAGAGGTGAGTCAAGGGGAGGACTGCCCTGAGAGTCATTTGCAATGTGCTGGCCTGAGGAATACCGAGCCATGTGCTCCCCTCCTGGTCCCAGAGCTGCAGGGACTGCAGAAGTAATAGGGTGCTGGGCTCTGGCGCTCAACAGAGCCTGCCAAGTCCCTCAGGTGTCCGTGGCTCAAAGACACAGGTAGGCAACTCTGAGTTCGTGCCCACCCCCCACCCACTTTGGTAACTTGTACACCTCTCTTCTTTGTGAAAAGCAGCACACACCCCTTGCCAGCTACACCCAAACACCCAGGGTCTGAGATGAGACCTAAGACCCGCACAGGTTCTGACACAACGATTCCTGCTCAGCCTCTTGACATGTTTCCTCTCATCACACCAATCCAATCACAAAAATGTCAACTACTGGTACTATTGCTACTCACCAAGAGGCCTGGCACAAGTGCTTGGTAGCTAAGAAAGGGAGGTTCAGAGAGAATAAGCTACTTAAGACACAGCAAGTGAGGACGGAGCCTGGGTTCCGTCAGCAGGCATGCACAGTCTGTATGGCGTGGGTTCCTTGGCCATGCTGACCAAAGTACACAGAGGCCGGGCCGATCAGCCTATAAATTCCAACTTCTTAAGTTCCCTGCAGAAGGAACAGGCTTAAAACAAGTATGGATCTTATTCAAACCAAAAGCTGGAAGAATGGGAGGATCCATTTCAGGAAGATTCTGACAGTTCCCAGCCATGTTACTTTCATTCCAGGGAATTAAACGATGAAATGGAAGTCACGTTCTGCCCCCACATGCAGATTTCTCCAGATGTGTTCTATAAACAGCAAAGTGAGGACTCGGAGCCCAGCCAAATATACCCATTCTGGGGACTCGCGCAAAGGCGTCGGATCCCAGACCCCGCTCCGTGCCTACCTCACAGCCCTCCAGTCCAGGCCCGCCCAGACCCCGTGCTCCTCGCAGCACCACGGCAGGTGGGGGCCCCGGGCCCCTCGCAGCCCTGGTTGGCACCCAGCTCCACAGGCAGTTCATGGTGAGGGGCCTGAGCCAGGGTGCCCCGCAGCCGCGGTCCCTGGTGCGGCGTCCCAAGCAAGGACAAGGCAGGCAGAGGAGCTTCTGTTTTCATGACTGTAGTGAACAGTCACTGCAGCCAAAAATAGTCTGTGCCTGGGAGCTAGGGAGCCAGCACATACCTCTGGAGCAGGTGCTGGTGTGAGACAGGCAGGCTCTGCAGGCCTCGCTGCAGGGCGCTGGGGCCAAGCACCCCAGATACCAGGTCACAGACAGAGGCTTTCCCTGCCTCACTGCCACACCCCTCCAAATAAAGTTCCCCGAGTCAATAAGGAGTACCATCACCTCCCTCTGCCAGTGAATCATCTGGGGAACCCCCACCCCTACATGAGCTCCAGCTGCTCCCAATCCCCCTGAGCTCTCACACAATTGGGGCTGGCTGGTTTGGATACCCGTAGGAAGAGCGGCTCCATCTACCAGTATCAAAACTCACAGAGCCGTACACCATGAACGTAAACTTCACCATATGTAGCTGAAAATATAAATGCAACAAAAATTAAGTGGGCCGGCTGGGTGGTGGGGGATTTTACTTCCTTTTTTGAGCTTTTCAGTATTTTCAAAACTTCCTACAATGAAGACATAATTAGACATAGAAAACGTTACTCTGAAATTAAACTTTGAAAAAGCGGAAAGATACTCAGGCCTCACAGAAGAAACGGCCTGTCAGAGTGGCCCTGTCTATGGGAATTTAAAGTGTGTGTGTGTGTGTGTGTGTGTGTGTGTGTGTGTGTGTGTGTGTGTGTGTGTATTTCAGCTTTGGAGCCAGAACCCCTGGCTCGACCATTGGCGACTTAGGTGACCTGGGTGAGTGACCACTTCGCTCACTTTCTAGGTCTGTTGCGTACTGGGGTGAAAGCATTGCCTCCTCCTACAGGCTAAAAGTCTCCCCCAATTCATGTGCTGAAGCCTCACCCCCAATTTAAAGCATGTGGAGGTCACTGGGTGCAGTCCTCACAAATGGGATCAGTATAAAGAGACCCGGAGAGTTGTCTGGCCCTGTTTGCCCCGTGAAGACAGAGAGAAAAGACGGTCAAGCGTAAGCCATGAAGTAGAACCTTCCCAGACATCAAATCTGCCGGCATCTTGATTTGGGACTTCTCATTCTCCAGAACAGAAATAAATGAATGTGGTTTATAAGCTCCCCAGTCTGTGGTGTCTTTGTCATAGCAGCCTGAATGGATTAGGACACCTCCTCCTAAGCTTATTGGCAGAACAAGACACCCCATGTAAGATCAGTTAGGCCCCAGGCACACGGAGAACATCCACTAAAGAAGGAGAGTATAACCCATGAGTAAACTATGTTTAAAAAAAAAACACAACACTAAGAAGAAGAAAGCCAACAACGTTCCTGCCTGGGAGGAAATGTACCAAAATGTTTCAAGCATTTCCTCTGAGTAGCAGCATTATGGGATAAACCTTCAATAAACAATAGTTCTTACTGTTTTCTTTAATTTCTATACTTTTCACATTTTGAAAATGAACATTTGTGTAAATTACTGGACAGTAAGGAATATTATAAAAAGTCAATACCCAAAGATTATCTCTGTGTAGGATTATAGCTGACTTATTTTGGTTTTCTTTTTTTTTTCCTAAAATAAATATTTTTACTTTGATACTGAGGAAAATGAGGAAAAAATAAAAATTGAGACAGGCTTACCTATTATATTCTAGAAACGTGATCTCTTCAGACTATCCAAGGTCTAGGTCTTTGACACATCATCTCGGAGCCAGAGGACCTTCACCTCCCACACAGACACAGGAGTTCTGCCCACTGATGGGAAGTGGGGACACAGTGGTCACCCTGAAATCCCTTGGAGGAGGTGGGTTACTTCCTACCTGATGGAGCCAAGTGTTTGTGTCCACGTGCCTATTCTGGTGCTGGCAGGGCTGTCCACGCCAGGGACCCATTCCTGAGTGCTGGTGGCCCCGGCCCTTTAGGCTTTCCACCCCAGCTCCCAAAGGTCCGAGCCCAGGACCCTGTTGGGGCCAACTGGAGTTCTCCATCCTTCTAGCTTGCATCTGTTTCTGACATGAGTATATGACCAAAGCCAAACCAACTAGAGCCTTCCCTGGAATTCTTTAGTGATGGTTCCCAGGGAGAATCTTCTCACAGGCAGGCACTAGCACACTACTCCAGAAGGAAGGGAGGTGTAGCTCCCTTCATGCCACAAGGAGCAGGCCTGTCAGAGCAGCAGACCCTAAAGCATCATCTGAGCTCCTATACCCAGACTTCCTTGGATTTCTAACACCTAAGCTGATAAAAGTCTCTGTTTTGTTTCAGTTAGTTGGTATTGGAATTTGCTAAGGCTAAGTTATAACTACTAATAGGGGAATAGAATAGATTTTATTCTATTCTAGTCACTCTATTCTAGTTCTACTCATATTACTGTATGTCCTGACACATGTCATCCAACCATCCATCCATCCATCCATCCACCCACCCAGTCAACAGTTACTAAATACCACATGTGTACCAGGCACTTTACTTGGCACCGGGAATACAAGAGTAGACAAAATTACATAATAGTCTTTTTTTCTTAAGAAGCTTAAGTTCTAACAGGAAACATGGAATAAAAAACTAATTCAAAAATAACTAAAATATGTAATTGAAATTTATGAATAAGTGCAAGTGCTAGAAAGGCAACAACATGCAGAGATTAAGTGGTGGGCCCTGGAAGCATCTGATGTTCGACAGGGCGGCCTCTTTGAAGAGCTGACCTCTACCAAGTCTCCTGCCAGAAGATGAGGAGGTGCTAGCATGTGGGTAGAGACATTTCCAGGCAGAGGAACGAGAACCCACAAAGGCCTGGGCTGTGACAGGAAACAACCTGATGTGTTCTAACACCACAGGAGGAGTGAGGAGGAACAGGAGAGGACATGGAAAGGGGGGCGGAGGCAGATACTTCAGGTCTTGAAGGTAACAGGGAGGGGTCTAGACTTCATGCTGAGAGCAACAAGACACCAATGAAGCACTGTACTTAGTAAAGTGAGTTGACCAGATTTGGGTTTTAAGAAAAATCCCTGCTGGGTCACAAAGAATGAGATGACGGGGAGGGCTGGTGTGGTCTCAGAGAGCAACACAGGCTGCCGCACACGTGCGTGCAATAGCCAGGCCCAGGGACGTGGCTGTTATGGAAGAGATGCAGATGGGGTGGGGGAATGGACTTGGAAATAGACAGTGGGGTTTGCTAGAACAGCGGGGTGGTTGAGGAAGCAGAAGGCATCAGAAATGACTCCTCAGTTTGTAACTAGAGCAACTGACAGGTGAGTAAAAAGGCCCAGAGAGGTAAGGGGCTTGGCAAGTGGCAAAGTGGAGATATTTGCCTCCCAGCAAGAGGTTCTGGGTCTTCTATTTCTAGAGGTCATGACCGTAAGCCATCTTGCTTTCCAGTACTGCTGCCTGCCCAGAGGCACATACGTGGAGCAGGGGCCCTGAAATTTATATGCTGATTTTTTAAAAAGACAGGCGATGAGAGAAGAGTCTTTGCTTTATAATTCAAACAGCATAGTGCTGACATAAGAATTTCCCAGTATGTAGCTGTCAGACCTGTTCTAGAGCAATGTCGTCTTTGAGGCAGTTGCAAAAGAGGGGTCCCATACACAGGCTGACCACTCAGGGCTCAGTGACCCCAGGGGAGGCATAGGACACCTTAAACCAAAGCCACCTCATGGTAAGGCTATAAGAACACAGTCTTGCCCAAGTACAACCCACGGCCAAGAGAAACCAGAGGTGGATCAAGAACCTCAGGTCTCAGGAGGCCAGCAGCAGCACCCAGAAGCCCCTGCAATTCAACCTTCACTAGCCCAGGTGCAGAGCTCCTGAGACCCCAGAGCCCAAGAGACCCAACTCTGTGTAATCAGCAAGAAACACTATACACAGGGCACTTCCAGTTGAGACAGTTTTCACTGGACTTGGTGGCCAGGAAATTCAAAGGATTGCGGAGACAGGCTCACTGTTCAAAAGTGCCAACCAGGGCAGGGTGAATCAGAACAGCCAGGTTCGTGATTTTTCACATTTCTAGAAACCAGGGGCACCTCCATACTCAAAGCTTCAAAGAGGGCACTCTGGCTGAATATCAGAAAAACAGAACACTTCCTCAGTTGGAGAAAGTGATGTCTGCGAGTTCCAAAAGGACGGGAACCCACACTCAACCCCAGAACAGGACCTAGCACACAACAGGACCTAAGGAACACTCACTGAGTGTGGGCACGACTGGATGCATGGGGGAACTCTGGGAGACCTGTAGCTCTGCCTCTTGCCAATTTTCTTTTTTTCTTAAAGATTTATTTATTTATGCATGCAAGAGCTGAGGTGTGGACCAGAGGTGTGGGGCGGGGGTGAGAGGCTTCACCAGCAACAGAGTGGGGAGCAGAAAATGCAGATTGACTGAAATACACTGCTGAGGGGAGCAGCGGTGAGACAAGAGAGGTCTGCTGCGCCGTGTGGGTCAGCTCCCTGGCCATGCCACTGTGGCTGGCGATAGTTTGACAGCACCAAGACTTTAAGCCCTGCACCACCAAGGAGGCCCATCTCTTGCCAATTTTCAACCTCTCCTCCCACAGGCTGTCAGTCAGCTTCACATCATTGCTATTTGTAGACATTGCACACCCCACCACCCTGCAAGCACCCACCTCCACCCCAACACACAACTTTTTTATTTGCTGGGATAATGGATCTGGGTACGTGCACAAGGTACCATGAGTGTAGAATGAAGGAAGGAGGGAATGAGCAAAGAAGGAAAACAGAGGGGGAGAGAAGAGAAAAAAGAAAAAGAGAAGGAAAACAGAAAGACCAATTCAATTACACAACTACACACGGGAGCATCAGGCAGAACAGCCCAGCCCCAGAGCTATTCTGGACAAGATGTCAGAGGAGAAAAGTGGGGAAGGAAGCCTAGCTTTGGAGTCACAAGGACCTGAGCTTGAATCCTGATCCAGCGGTAAATTCACGGTATGATAGCGACATGTCATTAACTTCTGAGCCTCAGTTTGCTCAGATATAAAATGGGAATCTCACTCTCTGCCCTCCCCAACCCTGCCCGGGCAAAAGGATTAAAACTGCCATCTTGCAGTGTGCTCCCTTCCTCCCGTATCCTGACTTTGGTCTTCTGCCTGGTTGGGTGACACAGGCGTGCACCCACTGCCCACTGTCTCCTGCTGCCCAACCTAAGTGGGGTGAGCAGCATGGCTCAGCCTGCACTGGGCTGGTATTGAGAACCAGTGACGGAGACCTCACTTCCTCAGCACCAAGGCGGCCCAGGGTGCAGGAGCAGACACGTGGCCTGGAGACGGCGTGTGCTACATGCTGAGGAGGTTGCCAGTTGCCTAAGAGCAAGGCTGTGGAACATCAAGGTCTCTGGCTCCCAAAGGGAGAGGGTGGGGACAAGGGGAAGAGGACGGGAAGGACAGGCCAGGAGGGAGGGCAGCAGGAGTCACGTTGATCAAAACTGTGCCCAGGTGCCAAGCACGAGTTCACTTAGGGTTTAGTCTCGAGCAGCCTCCCCATTCACCCAGCCCCACTCTGGGCCTGCACAGAGCTATGGCCACTCCCAGCCAATGGGAAACCGAGGTGGGGGCAGCCGTCAGTTCTCCCACAAAGAAGACCTGATATTAAACATGGGGAGGCAAAGACAGAAGAAAGGGCAAAGAGAGAGTTGCTCAGTCAGGGCCATAATAAATCCCCTTACCGGACCCGCCTGCATCTTCAGTTCAAAAGGCACCACCAGCGAGAGCTTATTCAGAGAAGCCGTGGTCAAAGGCTCCAGCCCTGGGATCCCAGACTCTGCAGCACCCACCTCTCCCTGCTAGAACTGATTCCAGCCAGGGCCTGCCACTCCCTTTAATAGCCTCCAACAGGGAAATTGCTGAAGGAAAAAAAAGTGGCTCCTTGCCAACAGGCTCTGAAATCATTTCCCCAGCTGCAGTCAGAACATGAAGCTGTGATTTTTAGTTTTTAACCTGGTGGGGGAAGAAGGTGGAGTAGGACAGTCAGAATGTGTGACTCTGGGTGTCTGGGAAGGGAGGGGCGGCCCTCAGCCTCACACCAGCCAGCTGGGAGCACTGGGCCACCTTTCACCCATCGGGGACTAATCGTTAAGCCTCTTCACTGGGAGGAGTTTTGTTTTCCTTAAAACAATTCTAATGGCTTGTCTGTCTCTCACACACACTCAATCACCCCCAGAAAGGGTGGCAGCCTCTATGGCGCACACAAGCACATTTCCATGCTCACACCCATTTCCCCCTCGGGTCCCTGTCAGACCAGGCCCGTCCCAGCCCTTCCTGCAGGATGGCACCAGCGCTCTCAGACCTCAGGGTCTCTGAGGCCCTGTTCCTCCTTTGCTGTGCTTTGTCCCCTCCCACCAGGCCAGTTCAGGCTCTCAGGGAAGCTCTTCCTGGCCCAGCCCTCCCCTCTGACCTCCCAGGCTGAGTTTGCCCCCCACCCAGGCGGCTTCTGGGAGGGCACTGGTGCCAGCTCTCAGCATGTGTCTAGCATCCCAGCTGTCAGCCCTGCAGGACAGGCTGGGACTCTGCAATGCCCAGCACACAACAGCAATTTATCTGTTTAACTTATTACAATAATAAAACATTTAAATTTTGGTTTCTCAGTTACACTACAAACATACATATCTATTTCCCCAGAGCCACTGTGGCTGGTGGCTACCACACTGCCTAGACAGGGCAGTATAGGACATCTCTATCATCACGGAGAGGACTGTGGGACAGCATCACTCTAGCAGGACTGATGTTGGGTAAGCGGTCTCCAACACCCCTAAAGGAAGGGAAGGAGGAGGAATCAGAGGTCACTCAGGTCAGAAGCACCCACATGCAAGCTCTGAGGGCTGACCCAGGAAGAGGGGGAGTCCCTTCCCGCACACCAGAATACTGCCTGTGGCCCCTCCTACATTTGTCCTCTCTTCTTCCAGCACAAAGGCATTACTTCCTGGAAACTTTATCGCCACTAATTAGTGGTCACAACCTAAAGACAAATGCAGAAATAATATTTAGATAACCCTAGAGGGAGAGACCCCAGGCAGGCAATATTAAAAAGGAAGAAGGAGATTATACACACACATATGGCTACCCACATGTAGGATGCGTGTATTTTCACAAAGGAAAAGTCAGGCCCCCAGCCACATAGCCACGGAGTGTCAAGATCACCAGAGAATTCAGAAACTGAAGAAACAAACCCCACTGCACAAAGACCATTCTCCGGGGGCAGCTCGCCTCCCCACAGGTACCGACTGCACCCCTGCAGGTGCCCTGCAGCAAAAGACAACTGCCAGACTTAGTAGATTTGGATCTATCCCTCAGAACAACCAAGTACAACAAAGAGCAGGCAGATACAGGCCTACAGGCATGTCCAGCCTCCAGCCCACTGGACTACCTTTCATTTCTAAGGCACTCCCTCACCCAGAAAACATCTGCCAAGGATCCCATTTGCTGGGCACATGGGCTCTTCTGGGCCCTGGCTCTCAAGCCTCCTCTCAGCCGGCTGGACCACACCCAGATGCCATCTCTGCTGTGCTGCTGTGGAGTGATGGGCACCCCATAAAACAGACATTCTTTTTTTAAAAAAAGATTTATTTATTTATGCATACAAGAGCTGGGGTGCAGGTCAGAGGGGTGGGGTGGTGGTGAGAGGATTCACCAGGGACAGAGTGGGGAGCAGAACAGGCAGATCGCCTGAAACACACTGCTGAGGGGAGCAGTGGGCAAAGCAGGAAAGGTCTGCTGCCCCATGTGGGAAGCTCCGTGGCTGGGGGTCGAACTCGTGCTGCAGTGGCTGTGGACAGCTTCATAGGCTGAGACCTAAGCCCTGCGCCACCCGGGAGGCCCTAAAACAGGCATTGTTAAAGTATCTTGAAGAAATCTTCACTCTTACTGTTCTATTGTTATATCATAATGAAATGGGCTTGTGTGGACCAACAGAGAGACGAGAGTAACATGACAAACCTGCAGAATGACATCTACTGTATGATCCCGTCCTAACAACTGAAAACAGGGGGAAATAAATTTGTATGTAAATAAAAACAATGTGACACCTTGGACTGGATCCTAGCATGGAAAGGTCATGGGAAAAAGGGTAAAATCCAAATAGAGTTCTGGAGTTTAGTTAATAATGTACCAATGTCGTTTTCTTAGTTTTCACAAATGTACCAGGTGAGATATTATGTTAATGATGAGGGAAGCTGGGTGAAGGTATATATATGGGGGCGCTGTACCACCTCCTCAACCTCTCCGTAAATCCATAAAATTACTCCTAAATAAAACATTACTTGAGAAAATAAACAATAGTTGAGATGGCATTCAGAAGTCAAGGGACTCTACTCTAGGTCAGCTTTGGAAAGGCATGGGTTTGTGTGCTACTTGGCACTTTTGTTTCTGAAATTTGCATATATCTCTGGTAGGCAGGAATCTGGAACCAACTCTGGCTGCAAACACACTGGATGCATCAGAGCTGAGGGTGAGCCAGGCAGGGTGGGTGTCAGAGCCCAAACAACTGTCCAGTTTAAGAAACGGAATAAAGCAGACCCACACTCCCAAGCTGGTCTTAAGCCAGCACTCCCCCTGCCCCCCCCCCACATTCATACAGAAATGCCAGGAGCAGAGCAGAGGGCAGCCTCACCTTAGCAGGGGCTGAGTTTACTAATAACACTTTCTTTCCAACCTACAGAATATTCCGGACCAGGCCCAAGAACCTACACGAGATTGATGTGGGGCTTGGGGGAGAGCAGGGGAAATGACAATTTTGAGAAAAATGTCCTGGAGACTTTGCGGAAGACAGAGTGACACGCAGCCAGTGGTTCCTTGTGGTTCTTAAAACCCAGGCACGCTCAGGCCCCAGGCCCCCCAGGCTCATGTCCTCTGCCACACCACTGAGGATGCTTTGACCACGTGGCCTGTGGGATCAGCTGCAGGGGGGAAGCAGGCACTTGGCGTGGTTCCAGGCTGCCCCAGTGCACCTCTGTCTCAACAGGGCAGACTCCCACCATCCTCAGATTCAGCAAGCTGCCTCGGGCCAGCGCCTCTTCCCAGCCTTCCACTCACTCCCTGCTTCCTTTCACTCCCAGGAGGCTATTTAGAGATGCTTCACGTGCAAAGCTCCAGTCGTCTCTTGGATCTGGCTGTCACCCGGGAAAAACAGCAGTTGAGGAGGCGAGGTGAGGAAACTGCCTTAACATTTCCCTCCTGCACCCCGGTGAACACTATTCACAGTGAACAAGAGGCACATGAGTTATTCTCCCACTTTACAGAGATAGAAACAGAAGTTTAGGGGGCCAGATTCCCAAAGCCTGGCCAAGAACCCAGGTGTTCCCAAAAAGAAGGAGTGGCCAAGAATGGGGACTTGGGAGGTCAGGCTTGGACAGGCACCAGCAATGCCCCTCAAGGCGCTGGGGTGGTAGGTGTCACTGCACCCCAGCTTCCCCACCTGTGAAGTGGTGGAAATGCTACCACTGAATGCTACCACTGGCGGGCACAGGCGTGCTGCCTTTATGTCGGCTTTGACGCAAAATGAGCAGGAGACTCTGGGGCCCTGTGAGCCCTCTATGGTCATGGAGCAGCCCCAATACCAAATCAGAGACCCCCCCCAGCAAGGGGCTGGTCAGGCACAAGAGTAGTGAATGAAAAGGTGTGGGCATGGTCAGAAGGGAAGAGCAGCAAGGCACAAAGGCACCTTCTGGCGCTGACCTTCCTGGTGCTTCTTGGAAGCACCAACTCTCCCAGAGTCTGTCCAGAGGCACACTCAGGGCATTGTAGGGAAGGAGGGTCTCTGGGGTTACGATCCCAAGAGTGATCTCTCTTCCAGGACCTGAAGTGAAGGGCTAGGTCTTAGAGCAAGTTGTGTCACCATTCACTTAGGACCAAACCCCTGGCTCCTGGGGACATCCATCATGTCACTGAGATTCACGCTCCTCCCTCTCAAACAAGCAGCTACTGTATCAAGTCCAATTCTCACTGCAGATTTTGTGGCAAACCACCTGGAGCAGGTAGGCCCCCGTCTCACAGATCATGCATTTCAGTGGAGAACAGGCTGATGATACACAACAGTAAACAAAGAACTCCACACAGTGCTCAGTGTTGAGAAAATCACAGAGGTACACTGGGAGACAATGAAGGATGGGCGTGCTCTTGGACCAGAAATCAGGAAGACTGTTTGGAGGAAGTGACAATGGACCTGACATTAGAATGATGTCCACAGAATGAGGCAGGGAAACAGCACTCCAGGAAAGGGAAGAGCAAGTGCAAAGGTCAGATCAGAGAGCAAAGGAGAGGGTGACAAAGATGAAGTCAGACAGGTGGACAGAGAGGTCAAATCACGTGAGGCATCTGGCATCTATTCAGAAAAAAGTGGGAAGCACTAGAAAATGACATGGTTTGGGCCTCCCCGGTGGCGCAGCGGTTAAGCGCTGCGCTGTGGAGCTGTTGGCAGCGGCAACACGAGTTCGACGCCTGGCCAGGAAGAATCCCACATGGCGCAGCAGACCTCTCCTGCCTTGCCCGCTGCTCCCCTCAGCAGTGTATGTCTGATTTGCCTGTTCTGCTACCCGCTGTGCCTCTGGTGAACCCTCTCGCCACCCCACGCCTCTGGCCTGTACCCCAGCTTGTATGTATTAAAAAAAAAAAGAAAATGACATGGTCTGATTTGTGCTTCATAGTGGACACTGGCTGTTGTGTGGGAGAGAGAACAAAAGGGGCAAAAAATAAAGCAGGGAAATAGTCGAGAGGTTGCCACAGGGGTCTGGGGAGGAGACTGTGACTAGGACCACATATTCCATATTGGCAGTGGGATGGAGAGAGGTGAACAGCATGTCTTGGGGAAGAGTCCACAGACTGTGCATGAGAAAAGCAGCAAGGAAGCATCAGCGATGGCCTCTTGGGTTTGTGGCTTGAGTAGCTGGGCGGAGAATGCTACCAGTTACTGAGATGGGGGATGTAGTGGGAAGGAAAACCTGTCTGTGCTTACGGGCTAGGAAGAGTAAGTGCTCTGCTGGAAAGCTAGTTTCTGAGTCGCCTCATGACCTCCTGGTCACTGGGCAGCTGGAGACGCTCCTGCTCTCCCACCCGACTCTCCATTCCTACAGCGCCCTCTGCGCAGACTGCCCCAGTTCTCCACACCAGGTAGCCTCCTGGTTCCCAAACAACAGCTTTTTGCCTCTCCTGTCTGCTGACCCCTGTGAACAAATGAGCTTGCCCCTCATTTACTGAGTCATGGCTTGGTGACTCAACATCACCTGACTCAGTATCCACCATGTCTCTAAGCCTGGTGAGAAGACCTCTGTTCCCACTGTCACCACGGGCTCTCCAGGAGCCAAACAGCTCCTGGCCTCTGCCCTGGGCACTCCTGGTGCCTCTCTCTCAGACTGAGATGGACAGAGCCGGGCCTCCTACACCCTTCAGATTTCTGGAGATCTGAGAAAAATCCTTCCAGGAGTTGAGATTAGCCTTCTGTCTGCCATAGATGTCTGAACCCAAGAAAGGAAGTCAGAAGCAGGCCAAGGTCTGAACTGTGAGTCTGCCCAGCAGTGGCTCTGGGATCTTTGTAGAGATCTGAGGCCTCCCTGAAGCCAGGGGTCCTTATCCATCAGGTAGGGATGATGTTGACGAGGAGTCTTGCATTTGCTCTTCCTTTTCCTAGAGTGCTCTTTTCCTGGCTCCTGTTGACATCACTCTAATGTCAGGTCCATTGTCACTTCCTCCAAGCAGTCTTCCAGATTTCTGGTCTAAAAAGCACCCCCATTCTTCATTGTCTACCAGTGTACCTCTGTGATCTTCTCAACATCGAGCACTGTTTGGAGAGTTTTCTTTGTTTTTAACTGTTGTGTATGATCGGTCTGTTCTCCCAGGGAGTAAGCCACAAGGCAGTGACTTACTGGCACCTCATGGGCCTCTGGTGTCCTCAACACCACAACTGTGGTGTCCTCTGCAAGCTACAGAGTGTGAGGAGAAGATGCTTTCCATCTCAGGTCTCAGAGAGGGGGAAGGTAAATAAATGGCGGGCTGGATGGGGGTGGGGCGGCGGGGTTAGAAGGACCACTCAATTCTTCATCTTCTCCAAGTCCATGACTTTTGACCTGTCACCATGGAGGAACCACTCCATGCTCTGATCTCCTTCCTTTATGGCAGGGAACTGTGGGGCAGTTGGGTGGGGAGGGAGACAGGGAGACAGGTAGAGAGATACATGTGTATCACCTGCCCGTGCATTCATTTCTAACTGATGACGCTCAAAGAAATTCCATGTCACAAAGCAGGTCCTCCCCACAGCCTTCACATTAGCCAATTCCTTTCTTCCAGCTCCTTAAAAGCTGGAGTAAGCCACAAATATGAAGGCTGCTGGGGCCAAGGCCAAGGCCAAGGGCATGTAAGGTGCTGAGAGCTCCTCCAGCTAACCCCTTCCTCCTCTCCCACTTATGTCAGAAACTTTTTATGTCCGCATCACATCCAGTCTGGAAATCTCTCAGGAAAATTCCTAAACCCACAAGTAACTTCATAAATATTAATCACTGTGTTACATATAATAGCCCATGACTGGAATTAACTTCTGCCTGGGAAACTCCATCACATACACTCTATCAAACATTATGTAGCCATTAAAAACAAGGGTTTACTAAGTGTAAAAATATGAAAAACGTGTTAATAATTAACAAGGTAAATAAGAGTAAAAGATACAACTGTTTGTTCATCATGGTTTAAACCAGTGTTGTCCAATAGAAATATAAGGTAAGTCGCCATTAAATTTTAAGAGTAGCCACATTTTAGAAAGCACATGTAAAACTGATTCTAATAGCAAGTTATTTACCCTAATGTGTCCAAAATTGCCATTTCAATATACATTGGATACAAATGTTATTAATATTTTACTTTTTCTGTACCAACTCTTCAGAATTCAGCACAACCTCAGGTTTATATCTTTGAAATTGCAGCAAATCTCAATTTGGATTTGCCATATTATTAACATGTAAGAGCAACTAATAACTGGCTGGTAACTATCTTACTGGACAGTGCGGGTCTAACCCATTAGGAAATTTTAAAAGACTTATGTATAGGGACAAAAACAGACTAAAATGAAGTATCAAAATCTTTTTTTTTTTATAATATTCAAGGCATTTTATTTTATTTTTTTTATTTTTATTTTTTTTTATAATATATTTTTATTGTTATTTATGTCTTTAACATTTTGCATTCCCCTTGGGTAGCCCACCACCAATTCACCCGTGATCCATCTCCATGGTCCCTTGTGTTCTTTTCTATTCCATTTTGTGCCCTTTCCCTTCCCTCCCTCCGGCTCCTTCCTCCCCCCCTCCCCCCCCCACTGATTGTCTCTCTCCCACCCCGCCTCCCTATAGTCCTGTTATAAGTGAAACCATTCGATATTTTTCTCTTTCTTTCTGGCTTATTTCACTGAGTATGATCCCCTCTAATTCCATCCATGTCGCTGCAAATTGCATGTGTTTATCTTCTTTCCATGCTGAATAGTACTCCATTGTGTATATGTACCACATCTTCTGGATCCAAT